>JAPYYT010003955.1:0-11181 GCA_030522565.1 Ceratosolen corneri | reverse complement strand
ACCTCGCTCTGTTGAAGACCTTGAAGACGTACCGATGAGGGTCTCCTAACTTGCGGCGGTAAAAAAAGAAAAGAGGCTGCGGGGAGAGGCTTCAGAGAAAAAAAGGGGAGCGGGAGAGAGAGAGAGAGAGAGAGAGAATGAGGCGGGAGGTGGGGGGGACCGGGTCCAGTCTGGGAATGCTAGCGTGTGCGAGGCCTGGCACTTTCTTATTCTCCTCCTCCACAATTCTATCAGACACGGTGCGGTCTCTTTACCTCTCATATGTTGTCGCTGGCACCTTATTGCACATTCGGCTACGAGCACATTTACACGATCGTGATACCATTAAACCGCGAGTAGCTAATATTTGATCTAATATTGGTTAGGTCGTTTAGATTTCTGCGAAGCTATACGCAATATCCCGGCCGTATAACGAGTGTAGGCGTTACTAATAAATGTTGCTAATTTGTCATAACGCGAGGTTCGCGAATGGAACAATTGCGATTTTCCGGAATTAATGACCATCTTAGAAAAGAAAATGTTTATTAAAACAGAGCTGTCGATTAATGTATTGAAAGAAGAAACGCAGCATAGATGGGTTTCACTTAATTGTTTATTCAGAAAGCAATATACTCACAACAAATTGCGTGTACGTTTGCTGCATTTATGAAATTCATTCGTAAACGCGAACAAAAGCGAACTCTTCAAAGGGGGTTTTTAAGCACGAACTTAACCTTGAGACATCTTTCCTCCAAGATACTCTAGAGCAGAGCCAATAATAAATAAGAGCGGATGAGATGTGGTAAATAAGCACCAATTGAACTTTTCGATGTACCCTCTCTCTCTCTCTCTCTCTCACTCACTCTCTCTGAAAGAGTTTTAGCAACTTTTTCACGTGACGTGAAGCTAAGGAGAATAATGGCAACGAGATGGCCCATAAATGATTTTCTTCATTTCAATAACCAGTTTGTTCTGATTTTCCTTAAAACTCGTTCATACTATTACTTTGAAGATAACTTTATTTTCTTTATAATTCGAAGCCAATTATTTATTTTCCAAGCCTACATGTTTGTGGTTAATTTTTTGTTATACTTTTATATTCTTGCCTTGAATCAAAGAATTGAGAAAGCACAAATTTTCATATTGCATCTTTATTCTAGTGAGAGTAAATCGTTCTTACCGTTGCAAAGTGAGCAAATAAAATAAATCTGTTATTTCATTAATAACAGCAAAAATCTTATCGTAATTGTTAAAGTAAGCATTGGAATAGAATTAAAATTTCGATAATATAAAATTGTTGACTTTGAAATTTAAAAAAAGTTATTTTTTAAACACCTTCTTAGTCAGTTTGATTGAAAATTGATTGAGCATTCTACTAATCCCCGGAATGAACTTGCATTTATATTTAACAATTATACATTTGAATATACTATATTCGTTTGAAATAAAGACTACAAATTTGATTGTGAAATCGAATAATTTCTCGTTTAAAGGGTTAATCGAATCTTCTGATTGTCATACAGAAATCGGTACGTAGAAACTACATACGAATGTAGAACTGGAAATAGTTTGATAACGAAAAATTAAAGCACACTTCTTACAGTTTACTCAGAGGCCGCTTACATATCGCAATTATCTCAAATCATTATGTAATTACCATTCGCTAGAACTAAATTAATGTATGATGAATCGATAATTTAAAATTTCATTAAATTAATCTTTTGCTGTGATATCTCAATTACTCAAAATGAATGCCCGAAGAAAAGCGCACAAATGGTCGAATTCATTATATTCATATTGAGATTTCATTTAAGCGAAAAGTCTGCATTTTAATTGAATGTGCCAAGGTGCTGTTGTCATTGAACATCAAAACGCGTGCGCACTCCCTCCGTTGTATTAACTATAATTAACAAATATAATTATAGGCAATCAAATAAACAATGGAGTAAAAGTCAAGTTATACAATTGCAACTCTGCGATCATTAACGCATATATTAGCTTGTAAAGATTGGCAAATACATGTGACCGACAATGCTAATGGTCTTTCGTGCCATTTGGCCAAAAAGCGCTCCAGTGACTCCCAACACTCCCGAATTAAAAAGCCAGGATGATGCTTGGTCCGTGCCAACCTCCTGCCAAAATTCTTATACATACCACCACTCAGTCGCATACGTTTGTTCAAGTTCATAGTTCGCGATCCGAAAGTCACAAAGGCGCAACTGTCCCCTCCGTTATTTATCTGCTAATGATACAATGCACACCCACGCATCGACTGGCCATACGTTGACAGAGTCGTGTCGTTGATCCGCAGGGAAAGCAGACTCCCTCGCTCCGATATGGAGTTTCTAGCTGAGAGCGACTGTCGCCTAAATAAAGGAAATCAAGCGAATGACGAAGATGACATGCGATATTCATTTATAATTTAACCGTTTTGGTAAGAGCTGCATAATACTTGACAGCGTAAAATGGTCGTCTTAGCTGCGCGTCGGTTATGTTAGCTTGTTGTAATTACGTAAATCAAAGGTGGTGATGGAAGTGAAAATCGAGCAAAACAGTTTTATCGCATTTATTTGGTCGAGTAGTTTGCTAATTTATTGGCAAGTCAAAACTTAGAAATTGAAGAGCTAGCGTGGTCACTTAAAACAAATTCATTTTCTTATGCACGCATTACGATGCATGCACGTATGTATATGCGTGTGTACAGTATCAGCGATTAACTTTTTATTATATTGTAAGGCTTATTATGTTTTTAAAAAGGCAGGTATTTTTGACGATTAAAACAATTCATCGTGGCACGCTTTATTTCACGATGCGCGGGTAATTCCTATTTTCTTATCTATTGTATCTATTTATATATATATTCTGGAATATCATTCCTCGTGTAACTTGAAAACAAGAGTGAGAAACAAAATGAGAATTGGGAGCAAAGAAAATATTAAAATGAGTGACGTTGAAATATTGCTTTTCTTTAATTATCAAAGGTAGTAAAGCTTTTTCAATTATCGTAGCAAGTTCCGCTCAGCCGGTTCAAGGTCGAACTTAAAGCTCGGCTAATCCAAGGACTAGATAATGAAATCCGGGAAGTATGATGCAAAAAGTATGCGATAAGGTGGCCGTTATTATATTCAAGGACTCCTGCTTGTTAGTTTAACGTTTGACATTATTAATGTTGGAAGGAAAAAAATATTGTAATTTTTAAAAAGCTTAATAATTTTCGACCGATGGCTCTGGTGACTGAAATTCGAGCGAGTTAAAAAGATTGGTTTTATCGACGTTGTGTTTCGAATTTTCACGCCCGACATTTCTATTTAATAAAATAATTCAGGCTAAAGGATCCTTGAAATGTTGTTTGTTACCTTTTATTTTTGTCGTTAAATCAAAATTAAATATCACCTTTTTTTTCGTTAAATTGAAACATCAAGGAGCTCTGCATCCATGACTAGTTACGCATGGGAGATATTCGAATTTATTGATTTTCATTATAAATTTTACAAGTCTAATTTGCCGCTAGTTGTGTCAGTCATAGTATGCATAAAAGACTTGTCATGAATATTAAAAGAGCCAGCGGTACTGCGAGTTACTAAACATTTACGTTAAATTGCTCTTCTGCCAGTTTGTTAATAACTCGGTTGTACGTATAAAATTTTATATATCATTTTGAAATTAATATTATTGGCAGATAAATAAGGTAACGGTTCTGCACCATTAGAGCCTGTAAAGCGATCGGTCGTTGAGTTTAATTGAATTTTCATGCCTCTCTTAAAGCCGTTTGATTGGAAAGTGGATTAGTTGAAACTGAAATAATGAAAAGAGCAAACATCTTGCGAGCTTAAGTAATAAACGATGTCGTTGAATTTTGATGGATAAAGGAAACGACGGTGTAAGGTGAAGGATGCTGTTGAATAAGTAGAACATAAATTTATAATTCACCAGACAATGTTTATTCAGACGACCTCATAACTCCCAAGCGTACAAAATGACGTGCTCACTGGGCAATATGCGGGGCTACTTTGTATAATTGCGTGAAGTATACCTCAGTTTCATTTACTTTTTGCCTTTCATTCTTCGCCAAGAAAACAATTGTACGTGTTTTCGAAATTGTTTACAATGTATATATATATGTTGGGTGTGTATTTTCTTATCGCGTGTTTGTGTATATTTTTTTAACTTTTTCTGCTGTTTATAATTTAAGTGTGTGTGTGTGTGTGTGTACGCGCGCGCTCGTGTGTGTGTGTGTGTGTGTCATTTGCGTGTACGTTTACGCTCGCACGCATTCATTTTCTTCTTTCATCAGTATTTTGTAGTCTTCCTTCTTAATGGATAGAGAAATATATCATACTTTATGTATCGTTTACTATAATAATTATGTGTACTTTATGTATAACAGTATACGACGATTTATCAACGCTACATTCCTGCACAGGCATGGATATACTGCAGAGGGAACGAGAATAAACAATGCGATTATTATGGACGTTGGAGAAGAAGGGAATTAAAGAGCATTTGGGCGATTTATATTTTCAGATTACAAGGAACACAGGATTTTTATATTTTGAAAGTATAGAGGGGGAACTATAATGCGCAGGTCTATGCTTTTCGCATACACGTTTTAACACGTTTTAAGATTTAATTCGTTCTCGCTCATTTACAATTATCGTCATTATTTTTTAATTGAAAACCTTTAAATTCGAGGGATATACGCAGGAATGACTCCAAGTATAATAAATACAACGAGGAGCAAATATTACATTAACGATAGGCGGTAATGATACTCTGGGAATTGGATGGGACGAAGGAGTTTTTTTAACTTTTTTCATGTAAGACATTTCTATTTAGCATCGTGTACGCTTGTGTCTCTCTGTCTGTGTGTGTGTGTGTGTGTTTGCGCGTGCGTGCGTGTGTATGTGTGTGTACGCGTGCGTGCGTGTGCATACTTTTGGGGATTAGGAAGAACGCAGAAAGAAAGAAGAGCATCCACTAAGAAAGACTAATTTTTTATCTGCACATATGATTCGGTACTTGAAATAGGTAGATAGCAAAATGAGAAAAGGAGCGGATGTTGGTGTGAGGTTTGACAGGATAGTTGGTTGTCGCCTCGCGAGTCGTGCGCCAACAGTTTATATTTTCATTTGTTTTAAAATCTAGTCTTATCGAGACTACTATTTACAAGTAAACATCTTACGCGTCTTTCTTTCTCTTCTCTAAGTAAACGAGATTTAAGATAAAAACGATAGTTGTAAATTGTTTTGTAAGTGCGTAAAATCTTTAATTTTAAATGTGTAATTATAAGGTATTTGTACAGAGAAAGAAACAAAGAGAGTGAAGTAAAAGAGACGATTTAAATATTACGTGTATAATGAAATAAAGAAAAAGAAATTAAATTACGTCTTGACTCTCGTTGAAGGCTAAAATTAGGCACACGATGACGGGCCCGTGGCCTTGAAGCTTGATGAGCTTGAGCCCGAGTCTCGGGAGGAAAACGAAAATCTCAAATAAAGGCAATTATATGGAATTACAGCAATAAGGCGTATAGTATGCTAATCTTTGAGAAAAATGAAAATTTTAAGATTTTTCTGCGCACACGATTAAGTGGGAGTATAACACTTTTTCGATTAAGCGGTCACAATTTTATGGGTGCCAATGCGCGACATTTTAATTATAAGGAATAAATGGTAGTTATGCATAGAAATTGGATTCCGTTAGGGCACCGTGCGAGCCGAATGACTACCGAGTCTGCGCGAGAATCATGATTATTTACAAGTAAAGAGTATTAAGAGAAATTTTCGTCGAAGGAAAACGACGGTGGGGGATAAACCTAATAAATACTAGTGTAGTGCAGGGTCGACTTCACTTCTTTTTTTCTTTCGCTTCTCTCAAAAATAATCATTATATTATCAAATAAAGAAAACTCAGTCTAATATTGTCAAATAAAGAAAACTCAACATTTAACAAATAAAGTTTTAATTATTTACCAGTAACACTATGCCTTAGGAGATATTACAATATTAATTACTTGCATAAAATTCAATAATTATAATAGAGTAGATGATCGATGAATGAGGTGGAGACTGTACAGGATGCGCGATTTCCATGATTATCACATGTAATAGATTATTAACCTTATTTCTGTAACGCTTAAATTCATTATTCTCTCACTCTTTCGATACAGAGGATGCTGGATAAGCTGGTTTTCTAAATTTTCTTTTTCTTCTTCTGCATTATCGTCTATATTCTTAATCTTTTTTTTTTATCATCGTCATTATCATCATTATAATCATATCATCATCATCATCATCATCATCATCATCATCATCATCATCATCAAAATCATCATCATCATTATCATCATCATTTTCCTTCACACGACGTTAGATAGGTATGGTGGGTAGATGGATGGGCTTGCAGGTGGAATCAGAGAGAACAAAGATCGGTGGAATCCTAAGCACGGCACTTTATTTATTTAGAAGCTTATCGTGTCTTTATAATTTGTATCTCATCGTATCACGTCGGCACTTGAAACACCACGGGCGTCCGACATTAATATATATTCTAATATATTTGCACTGTATCTTCCTCTAAGAGATCCTTTTACACCTCTCAGCCAACATTGAACGAATGTCATTTAAAATCATCACTGAGTTTGCATGATGGCCCTAGATCACGCATTAGTCATCAATTCTCAGGACAGCCCTGTATATTTGAATGATCATTTTCTCAGCCCAGTCGACTCATCTCTCTCTCGGACTTTCTCCATCTCCTTCTCTCGCTCCCTCATTCGCTCGCTCGCTCGCTCACTCACACACTCACACACTCGTTCTCTCTCTCTCTCACACACACACACACACGCACGCACGCACACACACTCTCTCTCTCTCTCAAAAGACTTTCACGTTGTCATCATCCGCGTTCGTTTAAATAATAAATTATTTGGTTTGTATAACGCGCTCTGAGCGTCCTGGCACTTTATCCTTCGTGATCATCATAACACCTTCTCACCTACCCCTGCCTCCCGGCTCCCGCTATCGCCACGGTTTAGTCAGAGCATACTCTGAAATTTTGGCTCTAGGGCGAGATGACGAGGGGGGGGAAAGAGCGCTACTGCTAAAGCGCTGGGGCATGGGGGGAAGAAGACCGAGCTTCCACCTCGTCGAGGTACTCGATCAGGTGGATCAGTCCGGTCTTGGTCGATAACTCGTTTCTTAAGCGGCACTGCCGCCTTTCTCACTACGCCTCGAGCGAAAGGGCCTTACACGCCGAGCCCTGTATCAATGGCCTCGGCGAAGGGGACGGCGACTTCTTGGAGAGATTGAGTGGTTGTTGGCTGTCGGCAATGTCCACTTGGAGTTCGACGAGGTTGCTTGGGCATCCGGAGATAACGAGAGTCGTGCCGCTGGAAGTAGGCCGGGGGCTCGTGCTCGTGCTGCTGGTTGCTGCGACCGAGAGATACCTCGGCGACGAGTTGCCGGCTATCAGATAGTCCGAGGAAGACTGTTGTTGTTGTTGCTGTTGCTGTTGCTGTTGTTGTTGTTGTTGCCTTGCACCCGTCGTAGTCGTGATGACGGATGTAGCGGCCGGCCACCTTTGTTGCGCGTAGCTCGATTGCGCCGCGCACTGAAGTAATCCTAATTGAGATCCTTGCTGGTGGACGGGCGACGAACGGGCAGTGAGTGTCGTCGTCGAGGCGCACTGCTCCGCTGGGGAGGGTGAGCATGCCGGTGCTACGGGTGGTGACCTGGGCGACGAGCTCGCCTCACCTCGCATTATGTAATTATGAATGATGTCGGTGCGCTTGAGTTGCTCAGCCGTCATCCTCGGGCTCTCCATGAGGCTTTTGGCTAAGGTCGAGTGCGTACTGCTGAGGAGACTGGCAGTCTGAGGGCATTCGGTCTTTAGGGTCGATTGGAGTAGCTGCGGCTGCGCGGAGCAGGGGCTCCTCGCAGTCGGGGCCGTCAGGTGCAGGTGAAGTTGAGATTGCGCATGATGTTGCTGTTGTTGATGATGTTGCTGTTGTGGTTGCTGCTGCTGCTGCTGCTGCTGCTGTTGTTGCTGCTGTTGGTGCTGTTGATGATGGTGCTGATGCTGCTGTTGCTGCTGCTGATGACCGAGGTGATGATGGTGATGTTGCTGTTGATGCGGTGACTGGTGCTGTGACTGTTGGTGCTGTTGCTGCTGCTGCTGCTGCTGCTGCTGCTGATGACCGAGGTTAGCGCTTACGGCTGGCTCCGCCTCCGCGCTATCCTTTTGTCTAAGTGCGCGGAACTTCTTGTGTGGCTTGTAAGCCTCGTCCATAAGTGAATTGGTGTCGTAGAGAGGCGGCGCCTGGAGCACACGTTTCAGCACGGGCATGTCTTCGACCTCCTTGTCCTCGGAGCGGGGACTAGAGCAGACGCTAGTTGGGGCGCTGCTAGTGCTGCTGCTAGCAGGCTTGTCGGGTTTCTCGGTGCCCGACTCGATACCGCTGTCGCTCGGAGAATCGAGCTTACGGAAGCGCGGACATTGAGGCGGCTGCGGCGTCTTGGCGAGGCTCGCACGATGAAGCTCGTCCTCGCCGGAGCTCGTGCTCCCTGAGTTGGCTCTTCGACGATGGGGACAGAGGCCACCGGCGAGAGTCGCCGCGAGGAGGGGTGCGCTCGAGGCATGATGCCCGGAGGTCGGCACCGCGTGCTTATATTCTGTCTGCTGATACTCGCTGAGAGCGGCGACTTCACCGCTGCAAGTGCTCTCGGTGCTGGAGACGCTGCCAAGCGGGCTTTTGACGGCCTCGTCGAGGGTCATGTCGGAGGCCGAGCTCCAACTTGGTGCGTGTTCCTCTTCCATTGGCCAATGCTGTTGCTGCTGTTGTGGCTGCTGCTGCTGTTGCTGTTGCTGTTGCTGAGCTTGCTGTTGCTGTTGCTGCTGCTGCTGCGGCTGTTGCTGCTGCTGCTGCTGCTGCTGAGCTTGCTGTTGCTGAGCTTGTTGAGCTTGCAGCTGCTGCTGCTGCTCGGTCATCTTGAAAGCAAGCAATTTCTCGGAGTGTAGAGTGTTAAGAGTCCTTAGGTCGGGGATCTTCTTAAGGAGCTCGCGAAGAATATCCGGATGCTGCGGGTGATTCTGGGCGAGCACGGTTTGTAGGGCGTTGCGCAACTTATTGTGCATACGCTCGACGAGCTCGGTGTTTCGCAGGCCCGGCCTGTCGGCAGCTATCACTACCACCGAGCAGAAGAGGCCAAGCTCCGCGTCCGAGAGTCTGAGGGAGTTGACGCGCTCGGCGAAGTCGAACATCGAGTCCATGAGGAAGCGAGCGTTGCTACTGTTGTGAATGGACTCGCGCTTCAACACCTGACCGTTCAAGCAAATCATGCTGTTGGTCTGTGCGTCGAACATGCAAGCGAGTCGCACAAGGAGCACTTCAAAGACGCCGGCTTTCAGGAGCGTGACCTGGTCTTCCTGGGCCAGTAGGCTGAAGCCGGGAATGCGCTTGGCGAACTCGACCACACCGCGAATTGCCGGCGAGAATCTTTTGGAGAAATCTTGCAAAAGCTCCTGCTGACCGGTCAAGGGCTGCGGGTTCGGGTTCAATGGGCACGCCTGTAACATCGAGCGGAGCAATGCACACGATTATGCCACGTGATCCCTTGGCGCGTGGTTAACGCGGAGCCGCGACTCTACCGAGGAAGCTCTTGGCCGAGGCGAGAGGCAATAGTTTATCGCAAACGAAGGAGCAGAATTGCTCGGGATGGCCACCGGTAACGTGTGGCGAGCGACAATCATTATCGCTCCCTGTCAATGGGCGCGAGTTCGCGGGGCCCTAACCCATCCTCCTTTTACTTCCATCGCAAATAAATGCGACTCGCTCGGCGAGGCTTCCTTCGAGGTCGAGGCTCGCGCAAAATCAAGCAGTCTGCGGTCGTGCGATAATGATATACGACCGAGGCAGGCAGTCGATACTTACCAGTGTTGGCGGGCAGGCGGTGTAGTTGGGCGTCTCGCGGGCTCTCGCGAGAACCGGGGCGACTTTGTCGCGGGTAAAGTCGCACGTATCCAAGTGGGCCCGCACTACGGTAGCCAGCAGTCGCTGCTCGTCCTCGAGCTCCGCCGCCACCGCTTTTTCCTGCGAGCGGCTATGGGAGCTCTGCTGCATGGCAGCCAGAATCCTGGCCTTCTCGCGTTTGGGCACGCGCCCGAATCGCACGGCTGTAAAACACAAGCAAGACAGTTGGCGTTACTTCTCCTCGTCTGTTCTCATTCCTCGTTCCTTCGAATGGGAATAAACAAGGTGGGTGCTGCGCGCATTGACATTGGGGCCCCGAGATTTGAGTTGAGCCGCTGTTAAAAGGTAATAATTAATAGGCCGCGCCAAGCTCGGCCGTCAGTCACGTGGTGGATTAACACCTCGCGATTTGCGAATGACGGGCGGTGTGGGTGGGCGACACGAGGCAAGCGATACAACGGGTGCAAGGACAGTGTAAGAATGCACCGGATAAGAATAGGGGTGGGCAGGCAGGGAAGGGGACGAGGGTTGTTGGCCGAATCGATATGGGGATCGATGATGCTGGGCCGCCGGTAGCTCGGCCGATAACACGGTGAAAGAGCGAGGCTGTGGTGTTGTGGCAATAGCAACGCGAGAGAAAGCAAGAGTGAGCGATCGCGTCGGCGGTGGCGAGGACGATATATTACTCGGGATGGGTGGGATCACGAGCACGGGGCTGGCCGCTGCTCGTGGCGACGACGAAGCACGTCACCCGCCGCCACAACCCCCAGGAAAATGTCGCAAAAAGCGTCGTCGAGCGCTCGACACCTACGTGCGTTGTGATAATTGACGTCTCCATTGAGAATTCCCTTGAGGATCGGCAGCTCGTCTCCCATGACGATGGGCAGGAGCTGCTTCTCGAATTTCGGGGAAATGTTGAAACACTTGCCGGGCCAGCGATATCGAGGAAACACGGCCTTACGTCGGCCACCAGTGATCTATTATTCGCTTTCGTAACTGAGGTAAAACTGTCGTTACTCTAATATAGCACACGCCGGGTAGGCCACGTTGTTACTAGCGTGTCTCAATCGCGATCCATGTCTTCGACACTCGCGGAACGCAGGTCCGATGCGTCCACACACGAGACAGCATCACCGCCAACTGAGTGACGTTCCGCGAGTCGCGTTCAACAGCCGCCCCCCACCAGCGACAGCCACCGTCGTTGCCACCGCCACCAGCATCAGCGCCGCAGT
>JAPYYT010003954.1:0-11146 GCA_030522565.1 Ceratosolen corneri | reverse complement strand
GGCAACAGCTGATGAGGCAGGCGCATGCGCCCGCAAGGGTTCTGAAATTTAACGCGGGCCAAGTTGATGAAATCTCACGATTATTAGTTTAGTGTTATTACATCTGTTGAAAGATGATCAAGAGTAGGCGATTTTTGTTCTCATTCACCTCCCACTGTATTTTAAGACCACGTGCGTGCATAATGACATTATGCTCAAAATTTCAGCAAGTAATTTACAAATTTATATTTAGTACATGAATCCGTGGGTCGAATGCTTATTATTATAATCCTTTTTACCAGAAAGTTTTACGTTTTTTTTGTCTTGTTAAGGAGATATTGAGATATAGTTGTCAACAATATCATGGCTACTAACGTACGTTTTATGATTATTCACTATTGAAATTTGGCGCACATATTCGTATGTGTACGTGTATATGCGTATATACGGCAGCAATTCGTATGTGACTTCGATAGTCATCATTTATCAATTTTTATTCGTCACAAATAATGATTGCCACGTTCACACTCCAAATGAGCTATACTAGAAATTATTCCACTATTGTTACGGCAAATGCAATTTGCAGACGTACAATATTATTCATGAAAAATACATGCGGAATTTGCTTTTACACGTCTGTCGATATATATGTGTTTTGTAATAATGAATATCCAATTACTTTATGTCACTACGAATCCATTTGACTAATCCTAAGCTACCCACATGTGTGTATTGATATTCAATTTTGTTAGTAGGAAAGGTATAGATAATAGCAGCATAATTTTTTTAATCTATTACATCAGACTCGCAAGAAAAGTAGATACCAATCAATACTCATATTATCGTTGGATTTAAAAATATGTTCGCAAAATATTATCTATCATCTAATATTATGCACGTATTTAATTAAATCCCGTTGATGTAGAATAAGTAGAATTCATGCAAATACGATATTTTATTCCGTGATAGTCCAAGTATTTCATTGATTTTTTTTTAATCTGGACTTTATCAACCCTTACAAATTGTAAACGAGTCCTGATTTCATTTATATATTTGTCTGCATGTCCCATAAAATGCTTCCGATCGCATAACTGACTGACATTCTTTTACTTTACTTCCAACTATTCATTCAGGTTAACAAATTGAGCGTCACATTCAGGATTTCACAAAAAGATCGGAACGACAAAGGATATCGGAAATCACAAATAATCTTAAACGAAGATACTTCATTGCAACACTGCCAAGCATAAAATGAATACTTGCGGGGGAGTTTCGACACGCGCACTCGATCGGTAATAGCCTCGATTTTTTCCGTGCCGTGGAGCGTAAAGGCTGTGTAAATGGAAATAAGGCGCAGGTTATTGGCGAAAAGGCCACGCGACAAAGTCAATGTCGTAGAATTATCGTGGTTTCATTAGCGTTACGCACTTCGTTTTCTCGAATATCCAGATGTTCATTAGAGGGAGCACTTTTACAAAAGCAGCCAGTTAATTTCATTTCATTTGTAAATTATCATGATAGACTAATTAAAATTAGCGATATAATATTGTATCAATTACGTAGAGGTATATATAATATGATAATGTACAATTTAGATCAAGCCATAACTGCCGGCTTCAATTATCGAGAATATTCATTCCTAATGTGTCTATATCTACTTAAAGTTTCATGTTATTGGCATATCCGAAGAAAATATTGCTCATTTAAAATACTTTCTACGACTTCTTTTGTATTTGTTTCATTTGATATTTGTTACTATGAGATTTATTTTACAGTTATCTCTTGTAATTTAAGTTCGGAAAACTTAATTTATATAAAAAGAAAATTCGTGTAATTTTATATTGTATATTATTATAAATTATATTATAAGTTTTTACCGACTAGGAGTTGAAAATTTAATATAATATCGACTAAAACACTAAATGTCTTGTATTAGACGTAACATTAATAGTTTAATTAAATCCCAATTATTCAATGTTAATTAGGAGGAAAACATAGACGATTATTAGACGAAATTAAAATGCTTGATCTAAACACTACGTAATTTAAATTCTAAAATCGAAGTTCTTCGCAGTCAGACTGTTAAATAATTTTAAAAAGCACGCGCAGGTGCAAATGAAATTCCAAAAACTTTTTGGATTAACTTAAATTTTGAATAAGAGTCTAATTTCAGAAAGAGTATTCAGTATAAATTTCAAATTAGAATATATGAAAACATTGGTAATATATTTATTTATTTTCATTTATACATAGTAATACATTAGTTTATTATATAAATAATATTAAGTTTTATAATCATAGTTATTTGTAATCATTAGATACAAATTGTTATCTGCTTTATAATAATTCATTATAATGGTAACTAATAACGTAAATAACGTAACGTTTTACTCAACTTCATAAAATCTTATTAAAATTGAAATGCTGCTAACAAATGTGTACGTACATCTTTATCAAATATTTACATTTTAAAATATTTTTATAGACATCTATATTAAGAATATTATTTCTTTCATCATTTATTTAATTTATAAATCAATGTAAACTATTCTTGGTCTTACGAAAAGAAATTGTTAATGTAAATAAATATTTCAAGTGAAAATATTTGAATAAGTAGATAACATTACCGTACATTTATACACTCCAATCTATATTCGTAACATTAAATCTGTATCATTTGATGAATTTTATATACAGTTGGATCAATTTAGAAATATTTTTTAAGAAATGGGATTTATCGGTTGCATTTACATTTTTTTCTAGCAATGTTAGTACTGGTATTATAAAGTATTAACAACAACAGTATCAATTTAAACATGAATTATTTTACAATATTGATATTCTATGGCACTATACGGCTGGCATTAACTTTTTGTATATAATTTATGAGAATTAGAAGTGAATTGTCTGAAATAAAAGAATCACTTCCGGATTATGATGAATAGAAAATTCATAAAAATTACTTTCTCATAATTTCCATGGTAAAGTTTTTCATCGATTTAAGAATAACTTTTTTTAAAAATAGTTGATAGGTGAAAAGTTCATCTGTACAGATCATACAAAATAAAAATTGCTTCGAGTTTTGCAAAAATTTTCATCACCATGCGAATATAATTTGCATGCTACTTCTAGCAAATAATTTTACGCTTGGCGACGTACCATCGGTACAAAGTGCTTCTCGCAACAATTTTTCTCAATGCCACTAGTCACCAAGTGAACACGTTTACTTAAAAAATCGTTTTGCTTTTCCTTTTCCTTCTCCCTTTTCAACGATTAATCATAGCGTCTGGGGACAATGACACTCGCACTTTGCATGGAAACGTATTGTTTCGAGCGGAGCGGCTTTATTGATTTACAAGCCAACACGGCAAGTCGTGACGACGAGGTCAATATTATACTTCAGTTGAGATATTGAAAAGGATACATTTTGGGTGAACTTGCTGTTTTGTAATTCATGTTTCATGACCTCCTGTACATTGAGTCTCGAGGAATCGAAGAGTGACAACTGGCATTCACATCGGTTTATTCGTTTATTAATATTCCATGTAATGAGTGGATTAATGTGATCTTCGTTGCGAAGTGCGATGAAAAATGTCTAACATTATACAAATATGTAAATGCGATTTACATTTTAAATTAATACGTCGTCCTCTCTTTCATTTTCTTTCTCTACTTCAATATATATTTTTCAACGGTTGCATCAAGCAGTTACTTTTACTTTCGCCGCTCATTTATAATAAAAATCATCATTATTTTTTTTAGTGTAAATATATTTGGGTAAAGATAATTATGCATTTCAAATATAATTCACAGAATACATAATAAAACCTTTGAATCCGTACATTTTAATTACCATTATAAAATTGTCAATGCTACATGTGCTCCAATTCAAACATCTACACTATTATTCTATCGTTTTATCTATGAATTACTTTACCGTGTGTCAATGCTGGCTTTGATAAAACGGTAAAATAATGTCGATCCGACATCGCAAATACACCTTTCAAATGATTTCTTTATCTCTTTCTATATTGTCGACATCGTAATTAACAGCTATTAGCTATACCGAGGCAAATGATTAAATACTTGGATAAAAGAATTTCTTTATACAACAAAAATGAATAATTATCAGCCGTTTGTTTAGGCGCTTAAGTTTCTTATCTACGATCGACAACAAATTAGGTAAAGCAAATTTATCGCTAATCATCGGCATTGCACTTTTTAATTTGAAGCTGTACTATTGATCAGCGTGAGTCAATTTAACTCTTCGTGATTTGTGTTCTCGAATTTTTGCTTGCTTGTCTGTGTGTTCGAAGCTGTTCTGCCTATTTTGAATAATTTCCCAAAATATATGACGGCGTGAGAACGATAAAAGAGAATTTTACCAAGTGAAAAGTCAAAAGTTTGGCCGCAGCCAAACTTACGGGCAAAACCCGAAAATTATTCATAAAACGAGGCGCCTGAACTCTTTCACCCTTTGACTCGGCAAATTGTTCAAAATTAAAATCCACTTATTTATGCATCATTGACGGGGGAGGGAGGGAGGGGGGTTAAGTCTAGCATTATTTAAAAAAATCACTATATTCTCGTAATTTCGAAAATTCGTCAAACTCCGTTTATACCGATGAAATTATATTTGGAAATTTCTCTTAAAGCCACGACATTCGTTTGTGCTCTAAAAGCGTAGCACGAGCAAGACCGCAAATAAAGTGGCCCATCTTTACACAAGAAAGGAGGATAACTTCCAAGAGGCACGTTTCTGTATTTAAAACGCAATATATTTTGAAAGACCGAGGAGAATAATAACAAAGATGAAATAAGAATTATCAATATCGTTTAAGGGCTATCGACATTATAATATTTCGTGTGGCACATGCGGGTAGACTCATAGTCATTATGATCAATTTCGGTTCCAACGAAAACCGAGATAACCGCATATAATAAATAGATTTTACGGGCCTCGACAGTGTCTAGTGATTCATTATGCAGAGAGAAAAAGAACGGCTACGTTACATTTCTCGGAATGAATATTAACGAAGCAAAGAGGCGTAACTCAATGTTTTTGATAACGAAGCCAAGAATAACGTCCACTCGTATTATTCATGAGGCCCGGCTCGGCGGATGAAGAAGAAAAGGCGCGAGGTAAGACGCCGAGGTTTTTATTCGCGAGATTTAATCGCCGTGGGCCCTGTAATAAGCTCCATTTGCATCATCACAGTGCCATTAATGATTACAAGAGCGGAAGGCTGGGCGAGCGTGAATCGTGATAGCGACTTTGAGAAAAGGCTGAACGATCGGCCGGATGGACGATAACAAGATTTAACCAAGAGGCAGCCTCGCGATTGTTAGTCAGGAATTCTCCACCGCGTACGAAAAGGCCGAGTAAAAGGCCACAAGAGGGGAATAACAGCGGCGCGTAGTCGTCAGAAACTCGAGAAAGCGGGTCGACCGTCGGGTAGAAAAAGCGCGACACCATTGCTTTCCTAGTTTCGGCCCTTCGCCGGGGAAATCGACCTCTGAATCGATCGCTGAATCGGTGGAATTGTTTTAATAGAGGCAGGGAGACGGAAGGGTGGAGGTAGAGGTGTGACTTTAGAGGTCGGTACACTTGTCACATTCTACATCGCACTCGCTCATAGAAATAGCTGACTATGGCCATTATATGCTGTGACGTAAGGATGAGTAGTAAAGGAAGAGTGAGGAGAGGGGAGGATGGCTAGTCTGCCAGCAGCACACGAGGCTGCGCAAAATGGATTTCAATCGTGACCGTTAACCGATCAATCCTCGCCTTTGTCCTCGTTCCTGGGTCGAGATATCGCGCGATACCTGTTATGCTTCCGCCAGTGACGATGATTTCACGAACGCTCGAAAATAATTGGCGCTTTCCAATTGCTTATAAGGTGAACTCATTCGCGCGGTGATGGGTCACTCCCCCTCTACTCGCCCCGCCGTCTGCTTATTCACAGTGTTTGTCTGATCACTTTATTTCATTTCTTGTCGCACAAGCTCACACAAGCTCTGCCGTACCAATATTCCATTGCTTTGATTGTGTAATTGCTTGGGACAAGCGTTCTTATTCTTAAATATGTGGCCGGTTCGATTAATATGGGCTTCCGACAATCGAATATTTGCAGCTTACCATCGAGGCGCTTTATTATGATAAATATTTGAATTTTCATTCATGTGGCGTACGGCATGTAGCTTAAATGAATGAGTGCCGTAAAATAATGGAATGTTATTAGGGAGCTTCGTAGGAATATTCACTCCTCGATATCCTAATCTTATATGCATCGTTTGAAAGTGACGCTCGAATAAATGTTTCAACAAAATATCTCGCGCTACACATTGGATTCGTAAGAAGAATAATGTGGGTCGAAACGTATGGCAGTCTTATTTTAATTTGTATTTATGTCGTTATTATTATGGTAAGGTCAGTTGTATCAAAGATGCTATAATTGTACGTAAAAATGTTATACAATAATTTTGTATGAATAAGTATGGCACCAATAAATTACGGAATTTCTATCTGATAAATGCGTAGTTGAATAAATTTTTAAATTAATACTTGAAATCATTTGAAGGTGATATTGATTAAAAACAAAATTTAAACATGTGCAGCCTTGATTGTGAATAAGGTTTGACCCATAAGTCACAAACGCTGTTTAAATAACTACTTAAAATAATCATTCGTTATATCCTAGTTTTTTTTTTTTACATTACTGCGATAAATATATTGGTACATTAAACTTTTAAAATCAATTGAATATGGTATGGTCATAAATTTGCCTGAAAAAAGTCCAGTAGCAGAAATAATTAAAAATAAATTAAAAGGATATTAGAAGCTAAATCGAAATTAATCGGATGTGCATTAGTAGGAAACAATAATTTGTTAAGAGCAATAACGATGTAATCTTATTTTCATAATTAACTTGCAGTAAATGTTAGGAGAGAATATAATACTGTCGTGTTTAATTCTTCGTTTATTGAATTTGATATTTTATCGCTAGAATTTAATCATAGAAAAAATATATTCCATATTGCAATTACAAAATAGTATTCTGATATTATAATTGATAGCATTCGTATTACAGAGTAAGAAGAAATTAATCTCCCGTAATGGCACGAGCTAAATATCGAGCTACGATAACACTTATATTTTTATTTGGAATTAAATATTGCGGATTAATTAATAAGGCTTTATTTAATAAATTATGAAGACTATTACCGTAAGCAATTATTCGCATAAATTATCCATGTCAATTTATGAAAATGTATTAAAAATCAATTATAATTGGAAATGCGCGTTTACTTAGCAACTTTAAATTTTTTTTCGTCTTTTCTCAGTGTCTATTAAAAATATAAAATTAAATACTATGCGCACAATTAATTTTAAATATTTTGCGAGCTATAAAAATAATAACAATGTATCGTAATAATTGTGTAGCACACAGATAATTCTCTATATATTATTCTCTATATATACAAACAATTCCAAGTATATTAAATAGCGTTTTATATAATACTCAATATTTATTTATTTTATCTCTTTCAATTATACATCATTTATAGTTATGTAAATATAATTTTAATCCAAGATATATAATATCGATCGCCATTACGCAATCTGGCATAATAATAAACGACTATGATTTAAAATCATTTTTCACTTTATACAAAGCCATAATACAATTTTTTCTGTTTATGTGACCACGAATTCCATTATATAATATTCCATCGAATATTTCAAACGTGAAAAAATGTCTTTGCGCTGTCATACGATAATACGCGAGGACGACGCAGGAAATTCAGTATTCATAACAATTCTATTCTATTTTTAATAATTTCCTTATGACGGATCGACATTTTTATTTCCATTTTTCTTCTGCGTGAATTGAATGAACTTTTCCAAGTAGCCATTAAGCACTGAAATATCGAGCGTATTTGAATAAGCATACGCACGCATTATTACTGCAAAACAAGATATGTAATATGTAAATGATGGGCAGCAATAGATGAGAGTTTTGTAACATCTCTTGAAATAAACGACACGTAAAACGTCGTCGGACCTTATTCGTTGAATAATGTACGTTAAGTCCAATAGAATTTCTTTACCCAATCAACAAATATAACATTCATCAAATTTGACTTTGGTATTGTCTCCCGTATTTACCAACACGCATCATCTCTTTATCTTCGGTCGATGTACTTTCTTCGGAACGCAAAGCTCCATCTAATATAACCACAAAGTGCTGTATCATTCTGCTTTTTTTTTCTTTTTTTTTTAAACTCATTTTCGCGCATATTATTATTACTTCTGCCCCATCAGCCTCTGTATGCCTGGTAACGGCGTATTAAATGTGGCTCGCTTAATAAAATCAAGTTCATAAAAATTAATGTGGAAGGAAGTTGAAATTGTTGCATCATGTTTTTACAGCCTATATAACAAATTCGTCTCAAATTACTATCGGTTTAATCGTTCTCCCATACCTTCATTTTATGCGCGCCAGTACACATACGCATGCGTAAAATTTCGGTGCCTGCGTGTTTCTTATGCTCGTTTTTTATGCCCGTGATTTTTGTGTTCGCGATAATCAATGAGATGATTCAACTACTGCAGTGACGGTAAGGTACATTTTATGGTCACGCACGCAAAATTACTTATAAAAAATAACATTTTATTTACTTGAAGTTGAAAATAGCTGGTTGAACGAGAATAGCAATAAATTCAGTCTATTAATTGATATACACAGTACATATTTACATTGCCAAATAAGATTTCATTTCAATGTACCTTAACTACTACTTAATTATCTTTGCTAAAAAAGCAATTATTTTACAATGATGAATATGTTATATTGTCATAGTGTTCAGTTCTTCACAGCCAGTTCTTACGTTAAATTTCTCCTTCTGATTATCGTATTTTTATTTATCGTTTACGTTTTATTATACAATATAAAAGTATAGTATTGTCGAATTTCAAAATCAGAAACTGCGCGAGAATTGCACGAATTTGGAAATGCTCGTGGGTGAGGAAAAACATGAACGCATCATAAGTAGACACTTAATGTTGTGCATTACATATTGAAATATGGATTATTATGTAACGTGTCCAAGTTTAAGAATTGAATTTAAGTTATTGAACGATACGAATCTCTAAATGTTCAGCCCTTTTTTGTAGCGAGTAGTGAAAATATGTACGGATTATATTCCAGATTATAGTTTATAGGAGTTATTATACGGATATTGAATACCTTAAACTAATGAGTGCATTTTAATAACCTTTAAATGATAAAGCATTATTTAAATGCCTAATTATATACAAGAACGTGTAATATATTAAATATGACCTTTTACAGTTTGATTAATTTGTGTATGGTGCATGTAATGAATCATTTAAAACATGACTACGATAATTGTTTTAATGTGCATAATTTATAAAATTGTAACAATATAACTTAATGAGCATGATGCTTGCAAAACCATTGCCTTTTTCGTGAATATACGCGAATGAAGAGTCATAAACAGAGCTGTATATGAAAATGCAACATTTTTATGTAGGCCGGTAAATTTTACAAGACGGAATGCTACGAGAGTAACTCATACTCAACCAAGGCGCTCGTAGTTACATCTTATTAGCAACGATAAGCCGAAGTTACTTGAGTTCTGATTACATTTTGCATCTAGCGATTGAGAGATCTTCAGAATTTCTAGATGCGGTGTTTTACGAAAATACCCTAATATTATTCGTTCATTAATGACGTTTATATTTGGCTTTTTACCATTCGGAAAGTATCTCGTGTAGTGAGTGGTAGTTCTAAGTATAAATTCAGCGTTAAGATGAATGAAAATGAGCAAATAATTAAAGAGATTAATAATAACATGTGTTTGAGCGCCCGTTGTATTTAACCAGCCATCGTTTTATTGGATAATATCTCGCGAGTTCAGCGTTGCACTATCGTGAAAGTCTTGGCGGTCAAAATTAATCGCGAAACCATGTCAACTGCCGACTCAACCCAAGGTTAACAAATTTCATATACCAGCATATCTGCATGGAAGTATTAGAAAGCTTATTAATGAATGCTAACCAAATGCTATTTTCTTCTAAGTACTTTATCCTCATCTTCAGCGTGTGACAATGTATGCTCTTTCATGTTGCTTATCACTTGAGAAATAAACGTGACGAGCATAGAATTTTCCTTTAATTACTCACATCGTAACACTTTATTGTCTTAAAGCACAGTCGATTTTTAAAAGCAATGTCGATATTTATTTCATATTACTCATGAGAATGGCGCTGTTTAAGGCATCTAGTGCTCTAAATTGTCAAACACACAATGCACTTTTCATTTACTCGTATTCAAATATGCTATGAAATAATTTAAGACAATTTTAGTTCGAGTTGCGTTAAGTCTTTGTAGATTTAATGGAACAGTTCATTTTCAATAAAGCCGCATTAACAAAACACCCTTCATAAAACTAATTAACTACAAGAGAACTGATTAAATTGAAGGCGGTTGAGTAGTATTTGTAAAAATAACGATCATGTGCTTTAAATTATGATCTTGGTATGTAGTCCGTGGGACAATTTCCAATTCTGGATAAAGAAAACGGCGCATAAAGAACTTATGAATAGCGTGCATGATAAAACGTCTTTTAAATGTCACGGTAATTAAGATTAAGGTGATATATTTTAATTAATTATTCATTTGGGTTGTGGGTAGGTGTTAGTCATTGGCAGTACAAAAATAAAAGCGTTAAACAAATTTAGAAACTTAGATTTATAGTCTTCGATTTTCTTTTCATCTTCATAAACTGTTCCAGGTATATTTTAGTTACTTGTAAAATGCTAAAACAAGGGTGACTTCGATATTTCGCGGTTATTTTTATACAATAGTGTTAATAGAAATATTAAAATTCATATATTTCTGATTTCAATTTACGGTAAGATAAGTATCTTTTGTAGACATCTTATCTGCAAACTAATCGTTACCTATTTTTGTGATTATGTAGTCTTCGATTTTTATGACAAATACGATAAGACACTGTCGTAGACACTGTTTATCACTTTCTATCGGTAAACTTTTTGAGGAAAACCAAGCACAATTTACTTTACAGTTTGAAGTAAGTGCTCATACGGTGTACGAGGGTATTAATTTGAAGGCAACAA
>JAPYYT010003952.1:0-14854 GCA_030522565.1 Ceratosolen corneri | reverse complement strand
TGTGTTAAATATATTGTGCGGATCCTTGGGTTCGAAAAATTCTGGAAGAGACGGGACGAGTAGAAGGAAAAAAACGGCTACACGCCAACCGATCGACATCCACCTTCTGGTTCCCAATTATATTATGATATAAAATCGAACTCGTTATGTCTCAGCACATATCACAAGAGCTCTTACAAAAATAATATTAAAGATTAAACACACTGCAAATCTCATTTGATCACAATTTAAACGATCACAATTTAAACTCGTATATTTATTATATTTTCTTTTGGTGATAAACATTAAAAAAATATATTAGGGTTTTTAATCGGATGAGAAATTTTCATTTAAATAATAATAGTAGCGTGAAATCGAATTAAATATCTACGTTTAGAGGAATCATTTGGATTAAAAATTGAAATCTAATAATTTAAACATATTTTTACTATCATATTTAAAAAAAACAATGAAAAATAACTTATAAAAACTAAGCGTAGTTATCGTGACTCTATAATAAAAAATTGTCATTTAGATGTGAAATATAAATAAGGCTTTACTTTTCATGACTAAAATAATCTAGATAAAAATAATATCTCATTCGAATTGCATAAAAACAATTAGCAAATTAAATCCTTGAGTAAATACAAGTAGGCATATGATTTAACTGCGCTAGATACTAAATAAAAAAAATAATATTACAAAAAAGTTAATTAATATTGGGAATAAATGTTATCAATTTTTAGAGTCGAGACATACCATACCTACTCAAATAACTATATAACTTTAAAATAATGATGCCAACAATAATAATGCATAAGACATACGAAATGTATTCAAACATAAAAGAGCGATGAAAACATTTTTTTAATTACATCGAGCAGAAAACATGATTCGATCAATGGTTTAGTAAAGAATATGTTTATTGTTGTAGAATGAAAAAGCGATGCTTATGAATAAATCGACAATAATTTCGTTTAACGAAACACATTAACAATTAAAACAAATAATAAATTAATTATCATCAACTCCAAGTATGAGAAGCAAATCTCCTTTAACGGAAAATGAATTTAAAAATATTGGAACACGTACATCTGAAGCGAGGGAAAACATTTAAGCTTAAATATTTATTCGAATTCTAAACTTCATTAACCATTCTAAATATAATTAAATTATGCATAATGCTAAAGTAAATGAATATTGTAACTAGAATAATAAATAAGAGTGCGGTTGTCTTTGGTGGTGATGGAACAATTACGGCTCGAGCGTCTTCGGCTTTCTTCGGACCCGAACTTTTTAATCACGGACGGATAGGCGAAGAGAAGCCAACACAGCAGCGATTCCAAATCCTTTCGATAAGTAAGCGAGGAGCTGGTTAATTATTTAATTTAGATTTCCCTGCCTCTAATAAAACCTTCTTGTATTTGTTAATGCTCTTTCTTTTTACTTTATGTGCAGTGATCGTTAAAATCATTGAATCGATTGTTTTTGCGAAATTGACTCGTCAGGGCAAAAATTATTTTCCTCGTACAGATCCCTCGCCCCAACGCTAACAGAATTGCCCGTCCAATTTGGAAAAGTGAGTTTAAAACGTTCTAAAATTACACAGAAATAAACATGCCCGTAAAGGAGGAATAAAAAAAATCTATTCGGCTTAACAATAAACTAAATTATAGATCGAATTTATTGCATAAATTATTTATATCAAATGCATTTATAATAGAAAGGTATACATTGCTCGTACGTGATGTGTATAGAGAAGAATTGCAAGATAAAATTTTACAATTGCATCATAATACAATATAAGAATACTTAATACATATTTTAACAAAAGTAGATTGCAATAAAATATTTGGATATATTTAATTTAAAATGAAAAAGACTGATTGCCTTGTATTAATGTTTTTATTTTTTCGTCTATTCAAACGAGCTCTTGAATATTACTACTATTTTTTCTACGAAATTGGTTTAAAGTATTCTAGATTTATTTTTAATTTTTTTTATTTTCGAATAACTTTGATTCCAAGTATAATTACAATAAAATTCAATTTTTGAGATACTTTCATAGTTAAAACATTAAATTTGAGTTTAGTTAGTTTATTATAAATTTATTAAAAATCGGTTGAAATTTCGGCGTATATAATTATTTTTAAATTTTTTATAGAATTAGGCATACAAAAATATTATATATATAGGTACAAAAAATAAATACCATTTTAAGCTATTATAGGAAAAAATCGAAATATTTTTTAAAAGATTTGTTCATTCGATTAAAAAATCAAAGTGAGAAAAACACAGAAAAGCAATCAGCTAGTGATTGCATTTGGGATATTTTCGTAATAAATGAATGGTTTTTATCGATTAGAATATAAAATGATAAAAGTTCGAATGCTTCCAACTTTAATTAAAATACTAACAATAGGGTCTGAATTCCAATAATAGTATTTTATAGAAATAGTTCGCATTAAACTTTTGAACGAAAATATACAGTATCCACAAAATTGAGCTTATTTAAACAATAATAACAATAATAGAAATAACAAAATTAGCAAATAATCATCGTGTATTTGTTTTTGTTAAGTATTAAGAAGTTTGACAATAGGATTCGTTATCAATTTTATCAAATATTAAAAAACTCAGTTAAATATTTAATATCAATGTAATGTATTTTCATTTCAAGATGTGCATTATAATTACAAACAAACATTTTCTCATAATATTCTTTTCCATTACAGGCTATATGCCTATAAAATCTTTTCTTTTTTGATTATGAAATATGTCATTAACTATGATAGTGGTAAAGACAAAGGTTCTCACAAAGGGAAAGACCGAAAGATTTAGAGGCTTGGGTATAAATAAAAGACATATAGATAAAGGACTTTTATTTGCTTTAAAACAATTTGCCTTTAATATAATGTTTCTTAGTTACGACCTCCATATCGTTCCATCGTCACTACAAAGGAAAAACAACAATCCACGGCACCCGAGCAGACGTCACATACATCCGTTTCGATTTCTTGCGAGCAAGTATCTAGCATTGTTCAAAGACAATCTGTACCCAGCAAAATAATAATCTATGCAAAAATATAAACAAAGAAGAATAATGATGTTAGAATTACAAATACGATGATAATATAAGCACATTAGAATAATAAATAATATTTAAAAAGCATATTAATTCGTAACAATAAACATGTATAAACTTAAAACACATTACAAAATATTATCATGAATAATATTATATACGATAATTTTCATTTATATCTCACGTAAGTAAAAGAAATTGAAAATACCATGATGCTCCACCTTCTCATATATTAAACCCCAAGTTTTATACATATTTTATTCGAGTTATTAGTTTATTATTTCAAATCATTTTCGACTCATATTTTACAAATAATTCTTATGCTATATATACGTATTTTATGAGCTTATTAACTCTATAAATATTTTATCTTATAACATTATTTGCGAATTTATATACTGATGTTTGTTTAAAATGCTTTGATACAAAAAGATTTTTAGAATTAAGAGAAAACAAAAACATTACTAAAGAATTTTTGTACAATGTTTTATAAAACAACACATAATACAAAGGCAATGATACACATAAATCATTTTTGTCTCTAAACAATTTCATAATTTATAACATTAAATAATACTTTATTTAATTATATACTTACACTGTTTTATAAATAAAAATATACAAAAATAAACAAGTTATATAATAAATATGAAGAAAAATAATTAGTATTGATATATTAGTATAATATTGCAATAATGTAAACTATAGAAAATATTCTAAATTATTTATTTGAACAAGTTATTTTTTTTATAGATAAGATTTTTTTAATTAATCAAATTTATCGTAAGTATTTTAAATATTTCTAACTTAAAGTCTTTAACAAATAAATTATAATTTAAAATTTTAGTAAGAGTTATATTTCGGATCGAAATTGAAAGAATTAATTAGTTTGAGTTCAATTGTTTAATAAAATATTTTAAAATATTTCTTTTATTGTTAAGTATATAAACATTTAGAATGTTAAAATTATGTTAGTATGTTTTAAAACATAAATAATTTTTATTACAACCTTACATGTATAAAAAAATACAGTAATAAATAATACAGAAAATGATAAACTAAAAAATATAATTAACGAAAATATTTTATAAAATTATTTTAAAATTATTTATATTTAATAATTTTTACCTTGTATCAAAATAAAATCTAACTATTAAATTAACTGATTAATTAACAATGTACGTATGAACAATTTATATTAATAATTTGTTATGGCCTATGTAAAATAACGAATGCATTTAGGACTTCTGAGAGAGTACTTTTTCAATTTATATTAATGTTCGTTTGAAAATTGTCTTCAAGTTTTAAGATCAGAAATTTATTTAGAAATAACTAAATGATTTATTAATAAAAAAAAAATAAAAAATTTTTATTACAATATTTTTAATTAAAGCAATGCAATCGATTATGGATAGTCAAATTTTATTATAATTTAATGAAAATAATAATAAAATATAATACTAAAATTGCTAAATAATCATTAACAATAGTTTAAGAATTATAAAATCCTACTATTCTTACTATTAACATGAAATAAAATAAATCTCACAAGAGTGGTTTAAAGACTAAAATAAGATTAAAAGAAATAAAGTAATCTTAATAAACAATTAAGGAAATTAAAGTAAATTATCTTGAATTATTAGTGAACACATTATACGATAAAGAATACAATTTTACAATTGTAAATAAATAAGTAAATTTACTTTAAACGCTAGATGTTTATATATATATATATATATATATATATATGAAATTATTATATTATGGTAAAAGATTTAAATAATAGATGAGAATAGACGATAAAAATAATAAAAAAATCTTCTTTACATTCTTTGTAAATAATAACAAAACCTTACGAAGTTGAACTATATGGCACAATTATTCCGTTCTTATAAAGAGATAATTCACAACTGAATTTATAAATAATAGATGATACTGAATGTTCGCCCAAATTAGCTCATTAAAATAAGCTTAACTCTAACCCCAATTACAAACATTTAATATAATATTAATTAATAATTTTATAATAATTTTATACCATACAACATATCATTAATTTTATTATTGAAAAAAATTAAATTTTTAAAAAGAAAAAAGTCTAATACCTGTCTTAATAATTAGAAATTTAAAGTATAGCAAATTTGGAACAATTTAGCAAACATAATAAAGATTCGTTAACACGTTATAATTTAAAATTACTCAAGATCGTGTAATTTATTTTTCGAAAGTAACAAATAATGAGTTAATTCTCAGGGCCTTTTATCCAAATACCATGTATTTTGAAAGGTATTCAAGATAGTTTTATTTATTTTCTCTAAAGTATTTTTATACTCAGATAGAAATAACTACTTATAAAATTAAGAAAATATGTCGTACTGCATCAATAATGTGAAACAAAACAGCTATGTCCCAATCAAAATTAAATTTCAATAAATTTGATAAATAAAAATCATAAATATTGCATGTAATAATTTTAATAATAATAAACTTAATTGTACATGACATTAGTTATAAACTAGTATTTAATCACATGCTCCATTTTCTTGTCTGGCTCCAATAAATAAATAAATAAATAAAAAAGAAGTATTTAAATTTTATTATTCATGTATTGGATGATTAAATACTGCATTATCTAATCACTTATATGAAAGAGAAAAGAGAGAGAGAGAGAGAGAGAGAGAGAGAAAGAAAATTTTCATGTATGTATTTTTATAGTGTTTTCGAAATAAATCGAATTATAAAACAGCAAATTATTCATTCATTTCTACAATACTATAGGGGGGCGGGGGTATAACAATAGTAAATTTAGTATTATCGGGTATTACTAATATGACTATGTGGAAAATAGTGGTACTTGGATACTTCCTCCTCTATCCTAAACCGTTCACTTCTTACATTCAGAAGGTCCGGTTGACGATAAAATAGAGCGGGTGGGAGGGGACAGAGATAGTAAAAAAGGGAAATTGACGTTCCTCTCTAGCGTTTATTGGGGATCTACTTGGCAAAAGTTGGTCTCCTCATCCTCTTAACTCTACGACGTTTTTCTGTCTGGCCATCGTCGTTACCACTCCATTCCATACAGTCCACTATCGCACAGAGTTCTAAGGCCGGACAGGAACGAAATTAATATGTGAATACGGTCGGATTACGATTCATTGGACGTACTTTAACAGTTCGTACCGTAGATTTTAAAGACTTTAAAGAACGCGCCGCTTGGCTTCCTTATCAAGCTTCAAAAATCGAAAAACCGAGCGATGACGCTGTTGTGTCGCGCCTCGTCAATTGACCCACGCGTTCAAATATCGCGCGCATTTACACGCTCAATTTGCTTTTTCATGCCAAGTCGCATCATAACATAACAAATTAATTAAAGCTAATGCTTGCATTGGAAAAAGAACTACCTGAAAATTTGGGCGGCAATCGAGGCGCGGCACCGTAACCGCGCCTCTCACCCTGAGGATTCTCCAACTTACACGCGTCTGCTACACCACAGCCAACAATACTTCTCTTCTCTCGGCGCATAAGCCTGCTGCTGTTGCCTCTGTATTGACGAGTCCAGTAAATCGACCCCGGATGAAATTCATAATAGATAGTCTTCCCCATTCCCGCACGAGAAGCTCGTTGTCTCTATATAGTCACCTCCTGCTGTGTATGCTGCGCACGGCGTACACCTCTTGACGTCAGCGACGTAGGGAAGCCTACGTGCGAAGGAATGAGTGTGTGTGAGAGAGAGAGAGAGAGAGAGAGAGAGAGAGAGAATGAGTGAGTGAGCGAGAATGAGAGAGGGGGGCACCCCTCTTTTACGCGCGTATGTGCGCTTGAGAGAGGGAGAGAGAAGGAGCGAGCAACGAGCCGCCAAGATGGTTGTCATTTTGTCAATGTTGATAATATAGTGATATTTCGTTAGACATTCGGCAGGCGAGTGAGAACGAGTGAGAGGAGGAATACAAAAAGTCGCGAGTGTGTACCGCACGCGCAAGCCTCTCGCAAAGGAATTGGCTGCAGCGACGATCGGATATAATGAGAATGATCGTGCCTATGTAGTAGCGGATTAGCCGTAACGGCTTCGCTACTCCCAAAAGTCGTGCATTGCGAATCGAGGATAAGGCTGTCAGTTATTTGGATTGAGCTCGAAGAAGTGGAAGGGAATAAGCCAAGCTTTGCTTTACGACGAAAGCAACTACGACGACGACGACGACTACGACGAGGACGTCATCGTGTCTCCGTGCCCTCGAGGGATGGCGGACAGCGAGGATGCGGAACAAGAAATACGGAGGGCCCTGGAAGTCGTCCAGTCGATGATTGACATATCGGCCGACCGGCTCGAGGGCCTTAGGACCCAGTGCTCGACAAGCGCCGAGCTCACTCAGCAGGAGATCCGCACTCTCGAGGTTAGATAGTGGTCGCTTCATAATTTTGCCTTGTATTTGTCGAGCTGCTTCTCATTCGAGATTTAGGGAATATTTAGATTTAAAAGAAAAGTTAAAATTATGTTTTATAATGTGTACAAGGTTTTAAAAGTATATAAAGTTAATTATTGGTATATTTTATACTAGAGTTGTTAAATTACTCAGTATTAAAATATTATTAAATTATCTTTATATATAAAATAACAAACGCAATATTTTTATTTAATAATAATTTTAAATTACTAATATTAGAAATTCATATATTTTTAATTTAGATATAATTTATGTAAAATTGCATTTGATAATTTTATAGGGCAAGCTAATAAAACTTTACTCAAAGCAACTTGTCACCAAAGAGAAACTTGCTATTGAATCTTTACCAGTAGAAATGAGACAATATCCGTCTATAGAACAGTGGCTGAGAGTTGTAGGTCTCACACCAGAATCTATTAAGGTAAAAAGAAAAATAATTATTTTAAGCCCATTTTGAAAGTTATGTACATTTAATAAATATAAAAACAATTTCTTTTGTATTTTTAGTTGGTTTGTTCAAAAGCTAGTTCTTTAGAATCTTTGAAAGAAAAATCTGAGCATGAATTAGGATATATACTGGGTGAAAACAATATGAAACATGAGGAGGAGTTACGTAGATTATGTAGAGCGCTTCACAATCTTCGTCGATATATGGGTAAAAATTATTTAATTAAGTTCTCAATATATGTTTATTGATGTATCAAGTTTACTGTTTAGTATTGATTTATATATGATTTTTAGAATATTTTATAAATGTGCATTTTTTTAGATACATTTTTTATCAACTAAATCATAGTACATTTATATTTTATAAAGGAATTAATTTATAATTAAATTAATTTGCATTTAGATGTGCTCATCAGAGGTGATATGGAAAATAGTGATATGAATTTATATTGGGATTCCTGGGACAGACATCATATAAGAAGTGGTGCATCACCTCGACCTATTCGATCCCGTGTTACACGAAGTTCTGTACCTTGCGAAGATAGCATTATATATCACAATAATAATAATTTTAATAGCGAAATATTGGCTCAGGCCTCGTCCATTGTATCTTTATCAGCATCTACTAGTCCACCTTCAACCCCTTTGTTATTGAAAGGTCAAGGTTAGTAGAGCTATCTATATAATTATATTAAAAAAATGATCAAATTTTATTTGATATCCGTTATCAGCGTTAGGACTAAAATTTTCTACGACACCGCCTCCATGTAAAAAAAATCAAAGTGGACCAGATAATCCCATGCAATCTGACGTACTTCAATTAACAAAGTCAAAATCTCATGAATCACAATTAGCAAATCGTCTTGAAAAGGGAGAAATTACTCCTAGGTAATCGCATAATAAAATCAACACGTAGTTCGAGCTAATTTTTCACATTCTCATGAATTTATAATTCAATTATATATATAATTTTTCACTTCCAGTTCCATTACTGAGCAGCAAGTAACTTCTATTAGTAGAAGAAATCGATTACCTACTGAACCTAGTTCTTATGGTGGTGCAGATACTGTTAGTGATAATTTAGTACCAAACAGTAATAGTCCTGTTAAATCTCCACCTTATTCTAGTGCAGAAAGCGATGATAACAGTTTTAAAGGAACAGGTAATTCAGAATTAATTGGAAATTCAAATTATCATTCCAAGTGTCTTATTTCTTTTACTACCCATTATATTTGTCATTAAATTTCATTGTAATACATGCATGTATTGTAATATCTAATAAGCACGCGATTAATAAAAATTATATTTTTACATTACTAGTGACAAGTCTTCAAGTGCCAAAGTCTCCTAGGACGCCCACAGTAACTCGTGGAATGGGACATGTTATTAATCATCGTTTTACGAAAACCTTTAAAATGATGACAACTTGTGATTATTGCGATAAACAGATGTTTATCGGCACGGGTCTTAAGTGTAAAGAGTGCAAGTATAAATGTCACAGAGACTGTGAATCCAAAGTGCCACCATCTTGTGGTTTGCCTCAGGAACTTTTTGATGAGTTTAAAAGAACTTTACAAGCTGATAGTACATATACAATATTTCGTTTATTGATTTACAATACCGAATTCAGAGTTGCAATGATTAAAAACAAAAATTTCAACTTCTTTAACATAAAAAGATAAAAGTAAAATATTTAAAATAATAATTATACAATTTTTGTTGCAATTAATATTGTCATTATCAATAGAGAATTAAAATTTTGAATATATTAAATTGATTTATTTGCTTTGAAATAATATCAAAGCAAACATAAAAGTAATTTTTATCAGTTGCTCTGGCATTCGATTCTTCAAATTATTAATAAATTATTAGATCTTTACTAACTGATTCCTAGGTATGGTGAATGTATCTCCAATCTTAAACAAACCAGGAATCATGTCACCGAATCATCATAATTTCAATTTATTAGCCACCCTTAATCGAAGAGATAGAAAACGATCTCACCCACATCCATCTATGAATATAGCATTTCAGGTAAGATTTGCAAATATCATTTCGTTTACCATCTCACAAATCATTCAGTTAAAAATATGGTTTAGTTAAAATTTTATTATTTTTCACAAATTCTGTTTTAAAAAGTTTGTCTTCCTTTTTCAAGCACGCTAATTAAATTTAAGAATAATTAATCGAATTTCCCAGCACACTTCTATGACAAGTTTTCGACAACAATTTTGAGCTTATTATGATTCAGCGTGGTATATAAAACATTAATTACTGTGCCATGTTGTTTTAAAGTCTTAGTTTTAATCATCGCAAGTTCTAAATTATTTTGTTGACATTGATAACACCAGAAACGTCGTAACGCCTCATCCAGTTTTCAAATTCACTTTTGGCATACTAAATATACGTGCCGTTACCAGGGTGCAGACTCTAGTTCAAATACCTCGAGTTGCAATAGCTCAACACCGTCTAGTCCTGCATTGATACCTGTGAATGCTGGCCAAGCTCCTCAGGTACCAGTCAAACAACAGTTCCACTTTCCTGGTAAGCTTGCTTATTCGAGAACAATGATTTATCGATCACCTGCTAAATATTTGGATGAAAGAAGCTTTGGTAAATGTATCGCGTACATTTCAGACATTGCGCCTAATGATAAAGGTGTCACTCTAGAAACTCATCGACTTGAGGGGACAGTTTCCAGCGACAGCGATAGGACGGTGAGCATTTCTGGATCCGGGAGCGTCAGTACAGATTCGGAAAGAACTCCTGTCCGAGTGGATTCTCAAGATTCACAAGTGTCAGACGGAGAACCAGGCGATGGTCGTTGGCCAAGGCAAAATAGCGTAAGTATTTTGCATATTTTCTCGTGAATTTTAGTTAAGCATACAATGCTATACATGCAAGTATTAAATGTGCCGCAATGATATATTGTAAAGAATATGCTTGAATAATTAGTTCGATTTGAGTGGCTTCAATGTAAGAAGTAGAGGCAATATTAAATTAAAAATAACGTTAAAACGTGTTACTTGTTTGTGCGGAAAAGTTAAATACTTTTTTAACTAAATAACATTGTTACCTTCAAGTTCCAAACTATTACTTACAAATGAGATACAGACGAATAAAAACAATAGATAATTAAACTATAATATTTATACAGTACAGTCCATTTTAAAAATTTGATATAAGTTGAGGTCAGTCGTCGTTAACTTCATCAATTTCAATAATATGCTTGCAGCTATTTACTAATGATAAACACTAAATCTCCACTTTAATTCTGCTAGTTATCTATGCGCGAATGGGATATTCCATATGATGAACTAAAAATTGGGGAACCTATTGGTACTGGAAGATTTGGCACTGTGTACAGAGGCAATTGGCATGGAGATGTGGCAATTAAGGTTTTAAATATGGACTATTATCTGGACGATGATAAAACATTGGAGGCATTCAAATTGGAGGTTGGTACATAATTTATGAGCACTCAAATTTGCAAATAATGTTTAATTCAAAAATTAATAGGTCGCAACATTCCGTAAAACAAGGCATGAAAATTTAGTTTTATTTATGGGTGCTTGTATGAAGCCTCCTCGCTTAGCAATAGTTACTAGTATGAGTAAGGGCATGACTCTTTATACTCATATTCATTTACGTAAAGATAAATTTAATATGAATAAAACAACGATTATTGCTCAGCAAATTTCTCAGGTAATTTCCATTTGAGCAACTAGCTAGATCGACTTTTTAAATTATCTGTAATAAAGAACATATCATTTATTGAGACTTAATAAATTTTTGTACTCAACTAGGGAATGGGGTATCTTCATGCTCGTGGAATTGTCCACAAAGATCTCAAAAGTAAGAATATATTCTTAGAAAACGGAAAGGTTGTGATAACTGATTTTGGATTATTTAGTGTTACCAAGCTGTGTTATGGAAACAGGTAAAAATAAATGCAACCAAGTTAATTTGTATAATTTAAACACGCGTAAATATATAAAAGTTTATTTTTCCTAACTTTAGAACGGGTAATGGACTAAGTATACCGCCGGGATGGCTGTGTTACTTGGCTCCTGAAATTGTAAGACGATTGAGACCTCGACATAATAGAGATCAAGAAGAGTTACCATTTACAGACTCATCCGATGTATATGCTTTTGGGTAATTTTCTTTTTTAATTGTCTTCTTTTATTTGACTCTAAACGTATAATACATGAAAAATATATTGAAAGTACTGGTCAGTGTTATTAAATAAAATCCTTATTAAGCATTTCACATTGAATAGCAAATACTTGATTATATTTTTCAAAATAAAAAGATGTTCCTGTTGGAACGCCTTCAAAGCTATGAAATTAAAATTACACTTTTAATATATAGAACTGTTTGGTATGAGCTTTTGTGTGGTGAGTGGCCATTTAAAGGGCAACCACCTGAAGCCATAATTTGGCAGGTGGGTAAAGGAATGAAGCAAACTTTAGCCAATTTACAGGCTTCGCGTGACGTTAAGGTATCGTACATTTAAATACCGAAATATATAATTTTGTTGGAGCTCCGTATAATACGATACATTGACGTTTTACAGGATATTTTAATGCTTTGTTGGTCATATCACTCAGAAAATCGACCAGATTTTGCAAAACTTTTAACAACACTGGAAAAGCTACCTCGTAAAAGGCTGGCACGTAGCCCTTCGCATCCCATTCATCTTTCACGTTCTGCGGAATCAGTGTTTTAAGTACACTTAAGTTTATTTAAATACGACACTGTTCTTGAAATGTATATATGTAGCAGTATGAGTTATTGCCTGATTTTTGTTCTTAAAAATAAAAAAAAAAAATTGATAATTGCTAGTTGTTTGATCTATTTACGGGTTTTCATAAACTTTCTATTATTAAATAGATATACGGAATGACTTAATTAAAAAAATATATTAAATTATAAAATTTTATAGAAAATATTTTTAAATATAATATTAAAAAATACGAAAAACATTTATTACAAAATTTAAAGTAAAATAACGTAAATATTGATTTCTTTAATAACAACTGTTATTGGTTTGTTAATATTTTTTTAAATCATTAATTTGTTCTTGGAGGAAAATACAGCGATTTTTATTAAATGTTAATCTCTCGGATAGTGCTTGCACTAAAGGTCTTGTGACCATGTCAGTTATGTGGCCGAGTGCTTGTATTTGTACTGAAACAGTAAAAATATACTTGTATACTTGTCAAAATATAAAAGAATCTGTATTAAGTTTAATATACTACTTTCTATATTCACCTGCATTATTATATACGGAGACGAGAATATCTGGATGATTTTTGCAACTTTCAGCCAAATTTTTTTCTTCTTGCACCAAGATTTCTGGTAACTCTATCATTGACTGCAAAAATATAAATGTTTTCATCTAATTATCTTTATTATGTGTTTATTAAAAGCATAAAACGTTTAATTAAAGTAATTATAATAATATGGTTTTATTCCACTTTTATTAGAAATTTATTTATATTTATATTTAACAAAATTGTTTTTGAAAATAATTCATCAGAACCACGAATCTTATGATTTAAAAAGTATTTGTTTAATTTAATCAAATGATTGTCTTCAGTATATTATATTAATTTCATAAGATAAATATAATTATTTATTATTATTATTATTATTATTACATACCCACCTTACAACAGTAAATAGATATATTTGGTGTATAAATTATTTCTAGTGGAATTTCTTTAGATTTGCCATCATGAGATTGAAAACATGTTAACAGCACTTCTTGTTCCTAGAATAAAAATGTTTTAGACACTTTTATATATAAGTATGAAGAAAAATTTCCATTTTACTTTAGTAGTTTGGTCTTCTGTAAATACTGAAAATATTAGTCCAACAAAACTACACTCCATAGTTTGATAGTTTCCTTGTGTCCTAACATCTATATGAAAAAATATATATGTAATTAAAATAATAAAGATTAAAAAATTTTACCAAATAATTTATGCAAAAAGAATATTACCAACATGAGACGGACAAACTGTAATATGTGGATGAGAATGATACCAGCCAAGTATTCTCATAGTTTTATTAAGTTCTTTGCTCAAGCGTTCAGCTTCCTCAGAGGCTTTCAACATTTCATTAGATGATATCTCAACCCTGTCCTTCTTTTTATCAGAGCGGCTTAAAATTTTAACAGCCGATATGCGAGTGATGCCATTAACATTCTAAAATTAACAATGAAAATTCCGTTAGCGATAAAATTGTTACAATAAAATATGCGTCAACGACATATACGTACATCACCAATAAGTAAACCCATCACTTCAAAATTCTCAGTTGATAGTGCATGCTCTAAACAAACCATATAAACGTCTGCTTGCAATTCTACTTTTTTTAACGTGTAGGTCATCATTATTACACTAAGAAAGCAATAAATGTCACCAAGCTATTAATAAAGCAAGATAACGCAGTCCTCTCGATTATTTAAAATAATGAAATTTCATTAAAGAGCCCAAGCGAAACTGCTTATTTCTATCACAAAGCACGCAATTTAAAATTGCCACGATACGTTTGGTTTTTTTTAAATTAAATCTAACCTCAATAGTTGCGATATTGTTATACTTATTGGCAATTCCGCCACTCGCTAATCAATCGCATGCGCAATAAAATTTCCAATTGCACTATTGACTACCAAGGCTATTAACCGACGAGAGCCAATCAACTTTGAGGTTTTATTGCACTTGACCTTTTACTCCCCATACATTCGGTGATCGGACGGCCTATGAGGAGAGAAAACGAAACGGAGTCAACCGGTTCGCTGGCGATGCTTTTATTAACTTACTTTGAACTCAATCGAACGCGTCCCACCTCGTTTCCTGGACAAATTCCTAGCTCACATTGTGCCCGCATC
>JAPYYT010003951.1:0-11184 GCA_030522565.1 Ceratosolen corneri | reverse complement strand
TAAAAGATATTAGATTAAAGATAAAAGATATTAGATTAAAGATAAAAGATATTAGATTAAAGATAAAAGATATTAGATTAAAGATAAAAGATATTAGATAAAAGATTAAAAAATTTAGATAGAAGATAATAGATAAATCAAGAGAAAAAATTTAGATGGTATTAATAACAACGGTTAATACCACACTCAATAACTAATCAAATTTTGAAGATTTGGAATTAAAGATTGTTCTGATTTATTTTAACTACTTTAGCAAAATATTAATTTTCTTATTAATACGGTTCTTTGACGGCTTTGTGACGTGTTGTCGAGAATTGAAATGTATTAAAGCTTTGTGTTTGAGAAAGTTCGTTAGATATAAATATATTATATTTCTATAAATCATTTATACGTTTATATTCGATAAAGATGAAAAATACTAAAAGGAAAAATTAAAAAAATTACGTAACTAATTATAAATAAATTAAAAGCGATTATTAATGAAAATATTAGAAAGTAAAATTTAAGGCTGTTGGTTGGATTATATTATTTTTTATTAAATTTGTAGCCACGAAAAAATTATTTATACTCACATTAAGCTTTACAAAAAATATATTGATACTATAATAAAATAAAAAGAACAATACTTTTTTGTATCAATTTATTAATTATTAATAAATAATTACTTGCTTTTTATGGACGTACAACATTAAATAATAAATTTTGCATTGTATTCTTAATTATATTATGTATCTCAAGCGTATTTTATTATTTTTTTGATCTTTAAATAATGATCAATGTTTTTCTAATACCTATTAATTTAATCTAACACCTATTTCTAATATCTAATAATAATAGTTTTTCTTTTCGTTCATCGTTTTGTTCACTGAGAAAAACTCATTCGGATTTGTGAAGCAGCTGCGGTAATGGTTGTTATCGAGACTATGATTGACACATCATCATGGTGATTCGGAAGCCCATTTATACTCCTTCATTCGCATACGTATTAAATCAACATAAATATATATTATAGGCGTAACCACAATTGTAACGCTCGTTATAGATAGTAATTAAATAAAGAAATGTGTAGTGTTTAATCAGGAAATCATCTGGTTTTTAATTTGAATAGTACTATAATTGAATTTTACCAGTGTATTACTTTGAAATTACAATAAAATTTTGCATACATCATATGAAATAATACGAATATATTTACTTTATGTTAAATGATAGCAAAAGTTTATTTTATTCAGAATAATCATTCCAAAAATAATTATTTTCATCTACATAATAGTTATATCTTACTTATATTATTAAGATTAGCAAATTAGCTATTTCTTATTGATAACTGACATTTAAAATTATAACTTATTATAAATTATTTATAAATAATATCTATTAAATATAATATAAAAAAAACTTTATCTAATGATATATGTAAAAAAAATATATGGCATATAGTTTATACTAATACTTAAAATTCACAATAAGATTAAATATATAGGATAAAAATAAATTATAAAATTCGATTTATTTGTGATCTTTAATCATTAAAAATACAGTACTTCTCGTTAAAGTTTTCAATAAATTTTGAAGATTATTTTAATCACAGTTATAATTATTAATAAAACTGTATAAGTATGTATAACTGTATAAATATATAATTATTAATATAAAATGTAGTTATAATTATTCCATTCATAATTATTACGTTTATTATGATTACTTTAAATTTTTAGTAAAATATGTAATTCTATTAAAGTGAAAATAAGAATGTTATTCATTTGATTGAATAATTATAAAAATCCTTATATCAAGAGTACTTTATATTATTCACTATGTATAATATTATAGTATTATATTATTATATTATTATATTATGTGTGCGTGTGCGTGTATGTAATATAATTCGCCCGTGTTTTTATTATAAAGATTCTTTGAAATTTTATATCAAATTAATTTAGCTTGTTCATTTTATAGTTAATTAAAAATTAACATATTTAAATAACTTAGTTATTGGATAAATAAAACGAATAAATTTTGAATATAAATATTTGGTAAAAAGATTAGAAAAAATATTACTAATTATATATCAAAATTCATATTAATAGTTTAATAAAAAATTGGTTAACAAAAATGAATAATAATTTAAGACTTGATAACCGATATGTAAATTATAGGAATTTATGAATAATATAATAAATGTCATACATGGACACTTAAAAAAAATTAATTGACATCATATTATTATTTTTATAGTTACTTAAAAAAGAGAAATAAGTCATTACAACATGCCATTTTGATATTTTCTTATAGTTATGTGTATAGAAAATCACGCAAATGTCGAATTTCATACAGCATTTATTATATATTTTTTAATTCAATATATATATAGCAATTGTTAAAATTAAAAATTAAAAATTATCTGTTTAATAAGGGCTAGATTTCGTCCTTGATTAGTGGTCGAATAAAGTCGACCCTTATTGTTCGATAACCCAACAGAATTTCGAACGTCACTACATAATACTATTTTGCTTGCAAATGGTTTTGAATATTTGTTATGTTTTGCCAGATGTCCCCGAAGAGCCTATAAATATAGCGATAATAATTTTACCTATATTTTTTCATCGCCAGTTATTCAAAAGGGTCAGGTTTCCCCACATTGCATTCGAAAGTTGGACAGTGGTTGATATGGCCATTACGTACATTGCAAAGCATGTGTCGTAAAATTGACGGACAAGACCTTCCAAGAACCTACGTGCAGTTGCCAAACAGCGTACGATTTGTTTTCACACCAAATAGATGCATATTTTGAAAAGTGTTGACATCAAGCCAAGCCAAGTGCCGAAGCGTCGGTATAACATCGCCAGCGCCTGTCCAGCGGTCTGATGCGCGACAGGCCGCCGCTTTGACGCCTTCACTGCCTAAAAGGGCGTTGACACTACCGGTTAAAAGGCACCAATGACAGCTAAATAATTGGCTGTCAACCAATTACCAAAATTTTCCACTTTCATAGATGAATGCAATCTCTCAATACCTGATTCGAAACTCAGATCCAGGATGCAAAGACACCGACTCGCAGGAAGAAAACTCTGTTGATCTAAAATTAACATAATAAGTCCACGCTTTGTAATATTCAATTGACGCCCGAATATTGCGGCTATGCGGACGACAAGAACGACGTATAATTCATAAATACTTAATAGTACTTCAAGCGTCGTCATATTAAATTTACGCCTGAATATTGGACCCGTGCGGAAATAAGCAACATTCTAAATTCATTTCAAGTTTTCGCGGTATTCAATTTACGCCTGAATGTTCAAATAGTTCAAGGATTATAATTCAAGATTACAATAACATTATATTGTTAGCATATCGTCTAGAGACAGAATTATATATCAATACTTTTAAATGAAATCAGTTTTACAGCATTACACACGACGTCTTCGCCTTTGTTTTATTCTACCCTGCTATCTCTCTACCTCCACCATCCGCCTCTCCCTCCCTCCACCTGGGAGACGGTTTCCTCCGGCGTATTTCCCGAACATTTATAATTTATAATTTATAATTTATAACATTTATATTATTACACTTTTTAATTTTATATTTAACCAAATTCATAGTTTAAACTGTCTAGGAATCATAGTCGGTACCTATTATTTCCGAGATTTATATTTAAAGGTGAATCTTTTGTCTTCGTTCTCATATTATAAACATGGCATAAAGTCGGGTATGCACATTACATCGTTCCTGATAATAGCATAAAATTTATCCAATTCCTAGTAAATATACTTAAACAGTATCTTAAATATAAAAATGAAATATTATAAGAATACTTTATATAAAATTTGAATTACTTTTACAATTTTTATTATATAACATTCATAATTGTTCGTTTGATTTTCTATCAATGTATTTTAATAGAATCTTTTAATATGTTATTTAATGTAGATTTAATTTTTATCATTTTTTCCAAACTTATATAATATGTGAAAAATATAAAGAATTTTTTAAACTGATATATTTGAGTGGAATACTTGAATTTATATTTTCATTTTAATTTAAATTAGAAACTGATACTGCAGATGATTTTTTTGTAGAGTACATAATATAAACGTAAAATAATCTACTAATAATTATTATTAAAAATTGCCTTAGAGCAATAGAATTTTTACATATTATCAAATGGTAGTTTAGCACTATAATTAAGTAAAATATATAATATATTTCAGTATAAAAACTATGATTACAAAAAATTTATGTATTTTTAAATAAGCATTAATTTTCTGTTTATTTAAGAAGTAAGAATATTTTTTAAAATAGTATTTAGAAACTACATTAATGTATTTTTAGTAAATTAAATGAATCTTAAAATTAAGTCTAATTTTGAACTATATCAAATAAATTCGAGAATTAGAATTGAAAATGCGCTTTATGTTGTCGCATTAAAAATTCACATGTTTTTTGTTATTCCGTTTAGTTTTACAATTACTAAAGAATATTTATTCTAAATCTATTGATTATTAAAGTATTTATAATGTAATAGTCATCAATAATTATAATACTTCATATTTTTTAAGTAGACGTGGTAGATTTAAATCTAAAATTTTTCATGTAATTTTTCTATCGAAACTTTGTACAATTTATGTGGATTTTTATATGAAATCTAAAAGATACGAAAATAGGTTCGATTTACTCTATTTCTATACAAAATTAATTGTTTTATAGTTTTTCAGTTATATGAATTTGAAATTATTTCTGATTAAATGATTCTATTAATTTTATAATATAAGAAAAGTAAATAATAAAATATAGATAGACGATTTGATATAAGAATATAGCAACAAAATATTAGTGTATTTATACTTTAAATTTTAATATAAGAAATATAAAATAATTATCGAAATACGAGTATAGATTATGTTAATTAAATTGCTAATTAATAAAACTATGTTGTAAAGAAAAAAGAAAAAAGACATATATTTACATAATCAAAATATTTATATATATATATATAACAATTTGAGAATCATTGTTTGGAGGTGTTAAAATTAGTTCAAGTTTTGTTAATTCTCGGATTTTCTAGAATCACAGGGAAATTTCCAGACTGTATTTATTATGTGCCAAAAAAATATAAATCAATAGTTATTCCCACGATTAAAAATGAAAATAAAATATTTATAAATAAAACAGCGAATGTAGTTTTTATTGTTTTAAAAATAATAAATTCATCTATATGAATAATAATATATTTAAATATCAATTATATGCACATATAAGGGTTTATAAATATTTGAAGTAAATTGAGAAAGTACATGTTACCCTTTACTTAATCAGTGTTTAAAAAATTGTTATTAAACATATTATATACAATTTTATTTGATAAACGTTAACATTTAAAAATAATTAAGATTTCCATTAAAGTTTTCAATAAAAAATATTTTTTAAAACTGAAGTTTTAAATCCAGTAATAATAACGTCACAGTTTTTCGTAAAATATTATGGAATTATTTTTACGATAAATTTACTTGTTAATTGTGTACATATTTCAAAAACAAAATTGATATAGAATTAAATTATATAATATATGTAGTAATTTTTAATTAGATTTTGATATTACAGTCATTTATTACCATTAATCAGTTTTAATCCTTTTAGACTTATAATTGTTTTTAAACAATCTTTAAAAAATTCTTGTATAAATAAAATTAAGAGATAGTTTATCAACGATTTAGCTAAAAAACCTATAAAGTTCGAATTTATCTATTTAAACAAATTTTATCGACTCGGTAGTATTTGGCGAATGATCTCTGTCGTGACAATTATTTTGATTGCGAAGTTTCAAACAAGCCTCTCGTGAATTTTGTTTCGACACATATTAACATTACCACAATCCTAATATTGACATGTAGATCTATAAGTGCGTGTTCACTTGATGCAACAACGCCGTCCTCTCTCTCTCTCCCTCTTTCTCTCTCTCTCTCTCTCTCTCTCTTTCTCTCTTTCATTATGTCTATCTCACCCTTTTCATGATGTATGAGCTTTATAAGTCCACGTTACTCGGGATTTACACTGCCAGAGAGTGCTTTTTCATTTGTTATTTACTCACTTTTTAAGGCCTGCGTTTCACGATCTAGTGTATGAATTTTCTGCAGCCATTAAAAGATTGCCCTTTCGATTCTACAATCGAGGTTTGAACTTAAATTTTACATGTAAAAATTGGACTGTTTCTCCTTTTTTAATATTCAAACATACAATTTAAAAATGTTATAAATAATAAATTACGAATACGAGATAAAATATAATATTGAAACATTTTTTAGGTATTATCTACTTTATGTAATGATATATTTATATTATATTAAAGATTAAAATAATTCATAAATAGTATTGTTTTATATTAACATTTAATATAGTATTATAATATATGTGCATAACTTTTCAATAGTTGATGCATATTTGATACAGTTTAAAATTAAATTATTAATTTTAAATACTAATAAACACGAATTATTTATTTGCCAGACATAGTAACAGTAATAGATACTTCTTCTCAGTAAATAACTTTTATTAAAATAATTTAAAAGTCCTTGTAATTATTACATATTTATTTCAATTTTGCTGATATCTAAAAAAGAAATGAATTAAAGTTTTAATTTTTATATCTAAGTAATCATGAATTAAATTCTTATTTGATGCTAAGTGGAATGTATTTCTATGTTGAAAACCATACAAAACTACTTTCATAAAATAATAGAACGAATAGAAAATAAATGAAAAATACCGGAACCTTATTACACAGTATTTATTGATAACTTTGAATAATTTTCAGTGTGGTTTATTTAGAAGAATAAATTTAAATTTAAAAAAATAATAAAATTTTCGTATAAATGTGAAACAATTTGCAAAATTACTTAAAAAAGAGAAGCGAAATATTTCGTCTCATTATTGCTAAGCCAAATATTTTTCTTTACATCATTAGCTTTCTGTTAAGAATTTAAGGACCTCGAAATTTGTACTTGAAATATATGTTTAAAAAATTTTTTTGAGTATAATCATTTTCGTATAATATATAATCCTAAAAATATCCAAATTATTGTTCGCAAATAAGAATAGATTTTCTACTCTTGCAATTATCGAATTGCAAAAAGAGAATAAAAAAATAACGCACCCATCATAGCACAGATAAGAGATTTATCTAGCTAAAATAATTTGTGCATAGGCTGAACTTATGCGGCATGCAGCTATGTTATAGAAAATCCATGATCTGTAATATCAATTTATTGATGCATTCATTAGTTTCGTGTCGATGCTTGTAAATTTTACCGTCGCAGTTTAATTTGAAGGACTATTATTCGTCGTTCATTATGAGTCCTGCAGAGTCGTCGCACAGCTAAATCTCAGTGAACAAAGGATTGTAACAAAGATAGGCTGAGTTGCGACCTGAGAATATGGGCGAGTAAACAAGAAAGGTAGATTAGATGTATTAAAGCAGCTCACGCGAGCATTCGAGTAAACGAATTAAAGAGAAAGAGGCGTACAGATAGGAGCGACTGAGATACCACGAAGAGAATGGTTGATTTTGTTGAAATAGCTGGGGCGCTCGCATCTGTGGTCCCGGAATTTGCGTTAATCATAGGACAGAATGACACCGTGCGTGTTGTGCCTTTGGATTTCTGCTGTTGCAGTAGCAATTGCAATGTAAATTGGGGCATGTCGGATACGTCCTGCAAAATGGATTGTTCATTGTTTTATTATGAATTGGTTCTTTGCTTCTTCATTTGTGCAGTTCACAGTGATTCACAAATGGTACGAAACAGCCGAAATTGCAATCGAATATCCAATGTGACGGATATGCTCGTGGAAAACTTTTACAACAGAAAAAATAATTTCGCTCAAGGGACGTGTTTAACTAGCTTCGTAGAACTCTAAATGTGTCGGCGCATCCCTTTAATGCGTACAATGAAACGGAAAAAGATTGAAAAAATGGTTGCAAATGGGAGAAAAAATGCACCAAAATAGCAAATTTCTGTTTTTAAAATTGATAGAGGTAGTTCAGAAGAATTATTACTGCACTTTTCAACAGGACAGCTTCCAACTTCTCGCTGCGTGTTACGAGATGGGAGAGATGCGAGCGAGCGCGGGAATTCATTTTCAGTCATAAGACTTTCCGCATCGGCTGTGGCACGACGTCATTTGCTGGTTCATAACTTCTATCCAAGTTGAGGCACCCCGACTGCAAAAAGAAAAGCGTTGGAGCGGAAAGGCTCGCATTTCTTCCATTCCCCTTTTTTGTTTTTATAAAACAAGGAATAATTGTAGATTTTATGATTTATTGTTGTATATGTACGAGCTTACCATGTTCAACTTGTTAAAATTTTTCGGTTCGTAACCTGGGTAAAATATATTTGTTATACCCAGTAAAAGTTAAAAGGAAAAACCACGTCTAATATATTTATTTTATATTCAATCAATTTCTTAGTATAATAAATAAATAATGATCGACCTAGAGCAAAACAAATTCTTAAGAATAAATTTGTTATAAATGTTAAGGCCATTATTATTTATTAAGTTAGTGATAAGCAATAGTCTTATAATTAGATTTATGTATTTTGACTAATTAAAGTAATAAAAATATAAATAAAAATAGTAAATGCTAAGTATGGTAAAAATTAATGATTATTAAATTTGTATGTATAATCAATTAAACGTCATACATTTTATGCGTAATTATCAGAGAAGATATTTTTCATATCTTTTTACATAAAAAGCTTTTTCTGCAATAATAATTTAGATTGACCATAAAATTCTGATTACATAGAATAAGTTACATTTGATAATTTTTTTTTCAAAATAAGTATGTATACTAACAATAAAAGAATCACGCTTCAAATTACAAAATTTTTTATTCGTGTTTTGCACAGAATTGACACTAGTTATGTAAAAAAATATATCAGAAAAATATACGTTTCAATATTGACTTATGGTAATCATATTAAGAATACCAAAGAAATTATTTAAGCTGTAAATTTTTTAATATTATTATATCAAACCATCCAATAATATACTAACACTTATAATTATTACATTAAGATTATTATGGTTTATAAAGTTATAATTTTTCTAACTCTTTCTATAAATATTACTTTAAAGTATTTTAAAAATCTCAATATTTGATAAGTAAATAAACTTATTGGAATTCGAGTCTTGAACTTTAAATTTTTGTTATTTGCATAATCCTTATATTTTTAAATGCTCCATTAAATATATAAAATATCTAATAAATATTTTATTAACAAAAAGTTTAACACAATGTTTTATCATTTTAATTACCTTTATCGTGTATTCCTAATGGTAATGTAATTCCTATAAAAGTGTAACCATTTATATTAGCTAGTAATATTTTTACCACGGTATAAAGCTACGGTGAATTTTTCTTTTTCTATCACAGCAGCGATGTCGCGTCCGGTTACTCTCAAGGAGATTTTGCCTTTCGAGACTCGCAATATCATAAAAACAGTCATGCCGTTGGCGTCGCTTCGCTATTATAAATTCACGTACTGGAAACTAACGGTCCAATTAGGTTGGTTTTAAGTTATTACATTCTTACACGCGTCCCAGCAGCTGATGCTGACGCCGCGGGCCGCCTCCTGCACAAGTGGAATCATGATTCGACCAGGGTTGTCACTGGATACGTTAATCGGAAACTCCGACGAGTAATCCGATATTGTTACGTTAGCTTTTTAGTCATGTTGTTTAATCCTTTCCGTGCAGTTTGCAAAATTGAAAATGTATGAAGAATGCCATAAGCTTTTGTGGTTCCCATTCGCCGATTTTGTACATAACTGACTTTGAATGATGTTATATAATAATAAAAATGAAAGAGTAGTTTCCTGGCGATTTTATGCTGCCCATTTTTCTTTATGAGGATACATATTTATCAGAGGTTATTTTACTAAATAAATTTTTAGAACTTTTTAATAAGCTCTACATCAAATTTCATTTGTTGTGCACCCTATTCGATACTCTACTCGTTCATGAGTCAATCACTTGTTCATGCTTCTTTATTTAATTACTTATTTTGCTTTCCTTATTTGTTTTTATTTTTTAACGTATAATAAAATATATCTATATCTAAAAATGTTATTGACGAATAAAAACATTACGATACAAAATTTTTAATAACTATATATTTACCAATCAAAGTTTTTTCATCCCTTATTAAAATAATCTTATTTAAATCAAAATAATGCTGTCAATTATAAAATAATAATTAATTGCGTTACACTAATAATTATATCCTGATATTTTTATTGGTTCGTACGCATTCGTATGCATATTTTAGTATTCAATTTGAACACGCTTACAGATTTAAGTATACACGTGATTCGTATTGCTCAATATTTTATAAGAAATTATAATTAATAATTTATTTAATAATTATTTAATAATTTTTAAGCAAAAACAAATCGAGTATGTAACTTGGTAATATATAAGAGTCTATAAACTAAATATATTACGCGTGTTAGTACATAATATTAATATTGATAATAATACTTTAAATACGTAATATTCAAGTGTGATTTACGAATTTCGAGGAATTAAAATTAATTTTTTGTATTAAAAATAATTCTAATTTAATTTCACTGTGTTAAAAATTATTATATTAATAAATACACATGTAACAATTATAAATAAAATGCACTATTTTATTTCTAAAAATTACATTTCATAACTCGGTTCGGAAATTCGTATAATAAACCGTCGCGCCGTCGCCGTGTTATTTGACCATCAGTGTTTATGAATACAAAAGTGCGATAAAAATACAGAGAACAAAAGAACGTGTAGATTAAAAGACTAGAAGTTTATTGCTAGAAAGATCAAGAAGAATATTGCACGTGATCGTTTCTCAGAGAAATTATAGAAGTAAAGTACACGTATAAGTACAATTGCCGCCACTTGGTCCAGGCTAGCCAAAACAAGAAGACTTCACTGGGCTTTCCCGCTCAGCCTGCGTTGCGGACTCGGCCGCGGTGACCGCCGGCGGGAAAAAGGCCCGTCTATCGGTACATTAAACACGAGGGACAAAGAACCGAGTGCACAATAACAATTAGTGTAATAAATTGCCGATCGCGGAACCAATAAGAAAAATCAAGTGCATTCGTTTCGACGGGGTAGCTAAAAGTCGCAATGCAAACTATAAGT
>JAPYYT010003950.1:0-11185 GCA_030522565.1 Ceratosolen corneri | reverse complement strand
TACATAATTAACCGTACTTCCAAACCTCGCGGTATTCAATTCATGACTGAATAGTGCGGTCGCGCGGGAGCAATTCAATTAAATAAACTGAACCTGAGAGTATAGACGATTTATTATTACTACGAACGATCCATGCTTTGCGTTATTCTAATCAAAAGTGAATAGTGTGATAGTGCGGGTTTTTTAATACAAATTTTTAATACAGTTTTTTAAGACAAATAACATATTATTTCAATTCATTCAACAAAGACCACTGTTGCATTCATTTTCGTATACTTTCAATAAACCACAGTTTTACAGCATTACCTACGCCGTGTACTTCTTAGTTTCTTTCTATCCTGCTATGTCACTCCTTCCACAGCCGGGCTTTCCTGCCCTCCACCTCGGGGAGAGTACACACTCGGGCTCTGATCCGAACAACTTTGTATTATACAATTATACTATTCATAAAATTGCAAATAATGAATTATAAAATCATACATAGGTATATCAATACTTTTACTGCATGACACATTTATAAAAAAATATATAAAAAATTTTATTTTTATAAAAAAATATAAAAAAATTTAAAAAAAAACAGTTCTACTATCCTACTAAGAATCCAAAGATATTTAGGTATGATGAATTTTAGAATTTTAGAAAATTAAAAATTTTAGAATTAATTTACTATTAGGACATAAAGTAGTATTTTTGATGTAACCTTAGAATTAAGAAAACTGCAAAATCTGTTTCAGGAATAAACATTTCTTTTTCGGAAATACCCGAATGCTCAAGTTTGCCTTTGATTATTGACGCAGTCTGTGTCAAAAGATTTTCTTTATTATATTTCAATTATTGAGATGAACGTCTCAGAATAGTTGAATATAATCAATATTCATCAATTGAATTAACTTAACTATAGCTTGTTTAATATAATTTTATTAGACGCCCTGGAAATAACGCAAACAATTTGTTCATTAGATTGTTCAAAACGTTATCGATGTAACGAAAACTTTCATTTTTGTTCCTTTATCGTTATTCCTTTCTTGTGATCGCTTAAAGATATCACCTTTAAATACCTTAGACTTTGTCCTGAAAAGGAATTTGATTTTTCAAAAGCAATATCATCATCATTTACAACTTCTTTAAAATGGATGCAACTTTTTTCTGACTACAGTTAATTGGAATTCCACGACCGTCATTACCTTTGTTTTTAACAAGTATTAAACTTTTCAATAATAAATCTATAATTGTCAAGGATATTCCAACTTTTTTGTACTTTATAATACTGCTACTACATATACTTTATAGTACAAAAAAATACCACTATAAATCTCTCATTTAAAAACCCAAAATAAATCTTCTAAAAATATCTTATTATTACATTTTTGTCAACATCACAAAATAGTTTTAGGTAATCCTATATGGTATAAAATTAGCTATATTAAATTATATAAGAGAAAAAAAAAATTAGTGAAAGTTATTTTTTACCTTTTTGGGGTTCCTATTTATAAAAATATTGAACGATTAACATTAAAATTGAAAAATAAAGATTATAAAAAGGATATTCATTTTATATTGGTATTAAACACATTCATCTCAACATATACGTTATTATTAAATAAACCATTGCTATTGCAAGATTGAAAATCTGTTTTTGAACTGAGAATAACTGAGTCTGAAAATGTAGCATTAATGAACGAAGTCTTGTGCATTGTGTTATTTAGACACTCATTTGTTACTTTCCTAATAATGCTGAACTTGTCGCTATTTCCATCTGAAATAATGCAACCAGGCCTTAATTATAGCTTAATATTTCGAAACATGCAAAAATTTTCTTATTACACGAACACCGATGCCACTAAGAATCAACGATTGAAATTATAAGAATCTTTGTTTAAAAGAGATTTTTAAAAGATAAAATATATAGTATGAAATATATCATTCGGAATTATATTATAGAGTAGATGACACGTGATTTCTGATTTAGTTATCTATCAATCTAAGAAAATCAAAAATGGAATTGACGCAAATAAGACACTCGTAAGTAAACTCCTTCAACACTGTTAAAAAGAAATTAGTCATCTGTTGGATAATCGATACCATCATTCCTAATACTTGAATAACTACAAATAAATTTTTATTAAGTTTATAAAATAATGAATATTTTATAATGGTACAATATTCAATTTGTACATTTTTGCTTAGCTACAGTTAAATTAATTATTTCATAACTATTAATCTAACAATATTCATTTATCTATAGAATCATAAAATAAGTGCTTAATAAATACACTACTAGTATATATAAATGGATTTTAAACAACATTTATTTAATAACTTAACAAATCATATATAGATGTTTTAAAACTAATTATATTTTATGACCAAACTCAAAATGTACTATATAACTACTATCGCAAGAAAAGAAAAACATATTCCTATCCAGTTCTTAAAACATATTACAGCTAGAACTAAGACATCAATTCTAAATAAAATCCCTGAATCATCATAGAAGACCATCTTATCTGACATTTATACTGATTCTTTCTGTGTCTTAACAACGCACATTCAGATAAACCCCATGTTAATAAACAAAGGGATGTAATTATGGGAGCAGCTGTAAGTATAGGTTTGTAAATATATTTATTCTGTGTAAATAATTGTAATTTTTAAATTGTTTAATATAAATGAACTAATTACATATATTATATGCTTTAATTATTGTGCAATATTACAAAAGAAATATTTTACTATTTTAACAAATTTAGTCACATTTAAAAATACAAAAATAGAAAGTACCTTAATAAATTAATTTTATTATATACCATATATATAAAAAAATATCCTTAATAAATTTAAATACGTTGTAATAAAATTATATTTGGAAAATTTCATCAACAAATATTAATTATTCAATAAAAAAAACTTTAATATATTACTTTAATAAACTTTACTTTAAAAAAATTAATAAATTACTTTAATATAATGATTTAAATACAAATGTAGTTACCTAAAATAATATAAAACTGTCTACAGTTTTTTAAGTTATATTTATTTTAAACTAAATATAAAGCTTTCTTCAAAAAATAATTGAGTATAAAATATATTTTAATTACATATGAATTAAAACATCAGTTTCTAGTTTATAATTTCATAATTATAGAAATATCTTTAAATATAAAATATTAAATATAGAAATACATATAAATATAGAAATATATTTATAATTTGCTTATTGAAATTCAATTAAGTATATAATATTTTTTTATAATTGCAAAATTTTACGTTTTGTATTTTATATTTTTAATTATATAAAAAAATCATGAATTTAAAAGTAAAAAAAAGTATAATAAAATATTTATGTGAACTTCAGAATATTATGTCAGTTTTTAATAATGCAATTTTTAAAGTAAAATATTTCTGAAATTCAATATTACATAAAATAATTATTTTAATTAAACAAATTTATATACAAAGTTCTATAAAAATTGTTTTAAATAATAAAACAATGTAATTGATTAAAATATTTCATAAAAAACACGTATTAAATAAAATTATTGATTGTCATATCTATACTTTACTGCATCCTACAATAAACTGTAAATAAATAATTTATTTTAATATCCTATATCAATTTGTGTCACAAAATTATATTGACCTATTAATAATAATCTATTATAGTTGTAGTTACATTCGTAGATTAAAAACTAAAATAATATTTATTTATCTTAAAATAATTCTAATTAATTTAAATGATTTTTAAATATTATTACTAGTGCATGCTTAAAAATCATTACATATATAATTAAGAGAATTTATATTTACAACAAAATTAACAACATTATGTGGTTACACACAATCCATTTAAACAATCTTATTAGTTAATAAGATTAACGAACAGATACAAAAATAAATGGACACATACAAGCCGGAAAAACTATTTTATATTTTTAAAATTATAAACAGTGTATAATGCAAATATCATACTAAACAATTATTTTATCAATGTTAAAACAGTGTTTAAAAAATTCTTATTACAATTTACATCATAAATAAAAATTTTATTTGTTAACTTATGTAGAACATTCTATCAATATATTTTTAAATTTAATTCTTTTAAAGTGAATTTAATAACTATTTTATAATTCCAACATTATTTCTAAATATATTAAAAATTTATAAACTAAATTCTTTTATATTAGTTCTATTAAATATTATTACTAATTACATGGTTAATAATACAAATTAAGTAATATATAATTTTATATTTAAGAAATAAAAAAATTGAAAAAATATTTATGCAACATTGTCATAATATAAATCTTGAATATTATTTGAAGAACAGATACCAACAGATATATATAAGAACAGAAGTGATGTAAATAAATTTAAGGTAAAGGCATCATTTTGTTTTCTATTAAACAGTCTTTTTCCTGACGACCTGTTTCAGTTTTCATTGTTTTTATAACTGAGTTCAATAAAAAGATGAATCTACAAAATTACAGTTAAATCATAAGTTTATTTTACTGACGAGAAATATTTTTTAATTTTAATTTAATAATTTTGTAAATAATTATTATTCAATATCTATGCAAAATTAAAAATATGTGAAATCCAATGTTATAATTAACCATTTGTTGGATATCATTTTAAACTTAATATTTGTACAAAATATGGCTTTAAAATTAAGCTAGTAATATAGTACGCCCATGACATGTGTTTAACTAATGTTCAACTACAACAAATAAACCTATAAAGAATAGAAATAAATATTTTTACATTACTTTTTATGTAGTTATCTTTAAAATTATATTATTTAGGAATATAATAAACATAATTATCAATTAAGTAAAAAAATTTTAAATTGTTCTTGTAAAATATTTTATTTCTTAACATTTTAAGTCTAAATGAAGTTAAATAAATGCTGATTTACATAAATTTATAAAAAAAAAAGAGTAATAAAGCACTACTTTATAATAAAAAAAAATATTGAAAAATGAATGGATAAAATTTATTTCATAAAATACAATAAGTTGACAATGAACTTGAAAACTATATATTCTATTAAATATTAACCTGTGACTAGTTGTTATAAAAATAGCTAGCAATTGTAATCATGTAAAAAATTATATCAAAGTTTTTTATTTATTACTAAACATATTAAAATTTTTTGGTAAGTTATGATATTTTTTTCCTTTTTACTAATATAAAATTCATTTTTATTTAAAACTAAACCTGGCATCTCTAACATTTAATAATTTTATTATGTAAGTATATTCTATTAAATAAAAATAAAAAATAAATGATAGGGTCAATTCGAACAAAATGAAAAAAGGTCTACTCTCAGTGCTACTTACTACCAAAATTTGATAGCATTAAAAATGCGGTGATATACAATCATTAATAAATTACATTTATTTATAATTTTGTGAAATACAAAACAACTGATCTTTAGCTACTATTAAAACATAAACCTGTTTATTGCAGTTAAAAATGTAATACAACTTTGAAATAAATTATAAAAAATCAACAGTAAATTTTTTATATACCTTTTATATTAAGGATAAATAAAATATAAGAATAATAAATTATATAACATTTTTAATTGATTGTATTTTAGCACTATTAATAATTTCTGAACCAAGATTAGGACACAATCTACTTATTAATGAAATACACTTATCCACTTCAATAATAATTTTCTTGCTATTTGTATCAAATAAAATGCAATTGTACCGAAGTTTTAATAATGAAATATATATTATAATATAAAAATTTGACCCTTGTGGTTGATATATTGATAAAAAAGTTTTAATAAATTCTAATATTGCATTAATAATAGTTAAATCAATATGATTTTCACAATAATCTGTTAAAATTTGAATTAATCTATTAGACCATTTACCTAAATTAATACATGTTAAAAAATTTGATAAACACATAATATAAGCATATCGATATTGAAGATTAGTTTCTATTTCCATGTTATTGAAAAGAATAGTTAATATATCATCATGTTTACTCCATTTAAAAACACCACTTTTATTTTCGTAATAATCAATATTAGATATTAAACTAGAAATACAAGAATATAAAGAAGTTATCATAAATAATTCTACTTTATAAGATATTTTTTTTAGTGCTTGAAAAATAACTTCATCATAATTAAAACTTTTTAAAATTCTGCTTTTATGACAGTGTTCGATTATTATTTTTAAACAATTTAAAGCCAGCATTTGATTTTCTTGTACATAATCATCAAAAATTATTAAGGCTGTTGGTACTATATCTTGTATATAACTTTTTAAAAGAGGTTTTTCAACTAATTCCAATAACCATTTATAACAATTGACAGCAGCTGGATAACATTTCCAAGTATCTCTTAGCAATTTAGGTCTTAAAAACTTTATAATCATTATAAAGATTTTACTATCTTTCAAAATTTCGGTTATATTTTCACTTTTAAAAATTTTACAAATCCTAAATATTAATAACTCTGATAATTCTATAATTTTATTGGTATTCCATGCATCTTTTTTATGTTGTTCACCAATAATAACAATAACCTTAACCAAATTCTCTTCAGCGCTTTTACTATACTGAACTTTATTTTGTATAATGAAATCTAATAACAAAACAATGCGATGAAGGTTATCTGTTATTATATTTTTGAAATCTTGGAAATCTTCTTGTGTACAAGGTCGTATTATTTCATTTGAAAAACGTGGCACTAAAGATTGCATTAAAATTTTACTAAATTTACACCAAAATTCTTTATTTACTTGTTTATCTTTCATATTTTAATAATATTAAATATAAAATTATTTAAACCCACTCCAGTGTTTAGAGTCTGAAATTGGTATAAAGTTGATCTTTGCACATAAAAAAATAATCTCTTGTTCGACTTCAATAATTTGAAATATAAATTGTTAATAATTATATAATATAAAATGTAAAAAGTATTAATTTAATGGTTGAATCTTAATATTAAAACCAATTCAATTGAATTACACATCAATATCTAAATTATAAGCATTGCTGTTTCTATAAATACATTTTTTTAAGTATCTTTGTATGCGTTCAGAAATTCATCTAAAAGTATCTAAAATTTTAGAATACATTTTTGTCATTAAACTTTTTTAAATTAATATTTGCATATAAATGTAAAGTGAATTGATTAATTAATAGAAAGTATTAAAATTGTAATTAATCAAAAACCGATTATTTTAAATAATTAAAATAGTAAAAACAAACGTATCATTAAAAATTAAAACAGATTATAATAAAATTGTTGATATTGCTTATGGAAAAATGAATTTTTTTTCATATAAAAAAAATTTGAACTTCTTTTAAATTAAATATCATTTGATATAAATTTTTCTATTAACTTATTGAAGTTACAGTAGTAGTAACAAAATTTCGAGGGAAATATTTAGCTCATATTCTTAATGTAATGAACTCGAAAACATAACAAATTGAATAAAATTAAACAATGTTATATTTTATTATATCAACAAAGAGATTATTATTTATTATAAAATACATTGTATTAGTTAATATATTATTGCCTATCAACTTTATGTACAAATATGTGTATATTAATAATCAATCTAAAAACTGAAACTGAATATACATTGTTAATTACAACAAATAATTATTTTGAAAAATAAATCTTATAGTTATATTTATAAATTATTTTTTGAACTTAATTTTTAAGTTTATTAAAAAACTTAATATATATAAATATATATATTATAATAACTTATAACATATATTTTATCGTAATATATTTCACTATTATATATAATATACAATAATAAAACAAGAATATTTAAATATGTATTTTCAATAATTATAAATTGAAAAATTATATGAACTTATTTAATGCATATTATAATAATCATATTTTAATTACCTATGTATGTAATCTATTATATTTAAACTAAAGATAGAAGATTATATATTCATTTAGTTATTCATATTATTAAAATAGAAATTCAAAATATATTCATTTAATGTCTTTAAAAAATAAATATAAAAAGTATCACCCATTCAAGTATTTTATTTTTCTTAAGTGTTAGTAGAAATTATAGTTAATTATCTGATATATAAATAAGAAAAAGATATAAAAATTGAATTTTAATTTGGATGTTAAATAATTTTTTTTAAATAATTCATAAAAGAATCGATTTAATAACACATTTTTAGGGTTTAAGTATTTATTATATTTATCCTGCATTTATATTCTTTATTATTACTTGATTTATAATAATGCTCTTTTGCATAATTATTGTATAGTTCTTCCAAGGTTATGTAAGTTAGTTTCATATACGAATTTCTATTTATTTTTAATTTTATAATTTATAATTTATTTACTTGTAAAAAGCCTGCTATTTAGTATTTAATTATATAATCATTATTATAATAGTTTTAATCTCTAAAATTGCTTATAATGTATTATTGTATATTATTGTTCACGTTTAGTTTAATATTATATTTAATATTATATTATTATTAAAAATGTATTAGTCAGTTACCTCTAACAATATAGCAATTAATTCATGATTTTTATACTTAGTGTGAGTGGTTGCAGTAAATATGTAAAATTATAAATAAGTGTATATCTTCGATCTTCCTGCTTCTTAGTGAGTGGGATTGTTAATACCTCTAAATAATTCTATATATATAGCTATTAATTGTCCACTGCTTGATGAGAGAAGATACTTGTGAGATATACTTCTAGCGATTGCGCGCTTCTTACATGAGTGGTATCGATAATAAATACATCTAAAACTTACTAAGAATATACTATTATGCTGTTCGTTGCTCAATGAGCGGCAATGCAATACAATTAATGTTCTCTTGTTCTTCCTGTAGCAGAATTATCGTGTAAACTGCAGCCTTGCCTTGTTTTAATATTATGTACTTATAAACCAACCAAGTATAATAATGAGAATACTACTATAAGCTTTGAGGTGTCAGAAGTACCTATTGTAATGTCTGTGCGGCCGTAGCTACGTAGACGGTCCCTTTGTCGTTTTTCTTAAGAAGGGGAAAAATCAGTTGATAATTTTAAAATTCGTAAGATGATAAACGAATATTGTAGTTTACTTAATAAACTTATTACCATGTGTAAATTCATACCTTTGAATCAACAGTGTTGTTTAATGTTTTCATTTAAAAGATTCCCTTTTTCTCTACTTTCTAAAACATCGATACAAAGTACAGTGACTCTTAACAATTTAAAAATATCAGAAATCTTTTCTATTACAGGCCACTGATATTTTTGTTTTGATTTTTGCACAGCGCTTATAAGAGATGCATCCTAGCGTGCTTCTAGCATGGAATTTTCATCTCCCTCCATAGGTTCTGCTGGCTAAAGTTCATTATCATGTATCCAAGGAGTGGCTTTCCATCATAATTCATAATCTCTCAATTGCATACCTGAAATGTCTGTTGTCTATTGTATATCAGGAGTAAATTTCTGAATTAGAGCCACCCTGTTTCCTACAAACTTTTTCCATCGATATAGTTTTGCCCTTATCCACGACAAGGTTAGCGTTGAGTCTGTCCACATATGAGTTGCTCCTATCTCGATTTTCAATGTCTTGTTTAAGTACTGAATTAACTTTGAAAGCATTGCATCTGCTATCAATTCCTTCCTTGGTATTGTTACTTTCTTTATTGGCGTTACCTTGGTCTTTGAACACATCATTGAAACCTTGCACTCATGCTCATATGTGACGGCTATATATACCACAGCAGCCTTAGCCTTGTCGGAAGAATCAGAAAATCCATGCAATTCCACCACTGAATCAGACCATGTTTTGACCCAGCGTGGGATTGAAATGCTTGTTATTTCATTCAATTCCTTTCTGATGCTGGACCATGTTTTTATATGTTTGTGTGGTATCCCATTGATAGTTCTCCTACCTACTGTAATAACATCTTTGTCTTGGTCACTATAGGGGACACAAAACCTAATGAATAAAAAATACGAGCAATTTTAGATAATATTTTTATTTTAGTTATTTTAGTTATTGTAAAATATAATATGTGAACCATCTGAGTCTCTCTCATTCAAAGCTTTTATAATACCTGAGTCTGTGGTATACCATTTTGCCAGCAAAAAACCTCCTGCCTTATAGGAGATACAGCTAGGGGGAACTTGTACACTTCATCCTTGATAAGTTGCAACAACGGTCTAACGGCTAAAAATGGTGCAGCTTTCATACCATACGTTACTGTAGTGAGATTAAATGGTACGTCATTCCCATGTTCGTCAATCCACAGAATTCTTTGCATGTCCGAATCATCTTTATGAACTTGAATTTGCCTGTACATCTTGAATTTGCCTGTACATCCGTAGAAAATATGTGTATGTATAATCGGATCCATATTAAGATATCTTAGATATCTAAATGAAGGTTTGGCCCTGCATGTATTTTCTCGTTGAGTGGGTAACCTGTTGATGTACTGGATCCGTTGAAAACTACCCTTAGTTCGATGATGGCACCATCTTGTTCCATTACACCGTGATATGGCAAATAATTTCAATATTCATCTTGGGGTATTCTCTCTACTTTCTTCCTGTGTCTCAATTCCTCATAGTCAGTCAGAAATTTATTGTATAACTTTCCATAATTACTATCTTTGCACAGCCTCTGCTTCGTGCTCTTTAAACACCATCGTGCGACGTTGTAGAGCGTTCCAAGTTTGTCAAGTCGCGTCTTGAATGGGATTCTGACGACATATCGACTAAAAGCGTCTTGAGAATGCGTTCGCACATGGTGATCTTCACACTCTTAGATTAGATCTTGTAAGTGTAGCCAGTTCTGAGGTGGTATCTCCACAATAGATAGTAGTGTTGATAGTGTTTTAAGAATGTGAGCATTGATTGTAAGCAAAAGTCACATTCAAAAGTAAACAGGTATTATTTAGTGACTACTCGAGATTCTGTCGGAATCGCGAACATTAGTAAACTATTTTAATTAATTAAATTGTATTTTAAATTGAAAATTGTAATATATAAACAAATAAATTTTAGTCCATATATTTGCAAGAATACACTATTTTAAAAACAATATATCATGTTGCAAACTTTTATCTATATTTTTATTATTATTATTGACAATAATCTTTGGTGTTTTAATAAAATGAATTTTATTTTTAAATGTGGAAAATATTTTTATTAGAATAAAAG
>JAPYYT010003949.1:0-11186 GCA_030522565.1 Ceratosolen corneri | reverse complement strand
CAATAAAATCAAGTGTTATCCGCCTATTTTGTCTACGACTCTTTTTACCCTGCTATCTCGACCATTCCACTATCTGTTTCTCCTTCACACACTCGTGAGTGGAAAATACACACACACACTCGGATCCGCTCCCCTTTCTTACCCGAGCCGGATCCCGAACAGACTGTAATCAGCAATATATTTCTTAGATACTAACGTTATTTATACTAAGTTAGTTACTAAGGTATATAGAAAATAAATATTCTAAATAAATAAAAATTAATTATACGAATATATTAATTAGTACCTCCTAGTAGATATTTGAACAGCCTTGTATTAGTTTATATATAGATTGGTGAAATGATTGAGAGTTCTAAGGGGCATCGATCATACAGTGTAATTAATATAATTTAATTATTTAATATACAATGTAATTGTATATGAATGTACAATGTAATAATTCATGTAAATCAGACCACGTCCTTGCGAGAGTGTGACCATCTGAGTGTGAGTGTGAGAGTTTTTTTCGGAATGAGAACGTTTGATGACTGGATAACTATTATGTTTACTAATTATTGTGCTATTATTTACGCTTTTAAGAAATTAGTGTTATACCCCTTGGAAGAGTGCTGGGCCAAAGTGAACGCTAACCTTTATCGTGATGTTGCAAGACGCCTGAAGCGTCATTTGTTGTTTACTGTTTGGACACAAATCGGTACGGTATGAGAAAAACACAAGAGGTCACTACGCTTTAGATTCTTGCAACTGTTATGTGTTGCTTTTGCTACTTATATGTTATAAGATATATGATCGTCAGTTTGACCATAAGGATATTTAAGGTTCAATCGTAATGTAAGAGTAAGCTTCAATTTTATCGTGAAATTCATAGGTAGTTGGGGTGCATCTAGCAATTATAAAATGCTAGAATTTGTAATGAATTTTTAAACAATTTGATATTATTAAAAGGCTATCTAGATTCAGTTGGGATATCGAACAATATCAACCTTTATCAAGTCAATTCATTTATTTTTTTTCCTGATATATCAATTATGTATATTATCATTTCATATAGATCTTAATGATTTATAAATATACCTATGTATTTAATTATCTATTTGCATCTGTAAATCTATAATTTGAAGATTCGACAAAGATATAATACTTATTGTGCTAGATTGTTCTGATCGCATCTAATTCAGACGAAAGTTTGATAAAAATTTTTTTAAATGTTCACATCTACACTTTATATAATAAAAAAATAAAAACAATTATCGAAAGTGCAAATATGGAGAAAAAAATATAATTAAAAGATTTTCATTCAATAGTTACACTAAGTTGGATGAGACAAAATCCTTATTTTATTAAATTATCACAATTCAATACAAATAAAATATTTGCTAGATAGAAACAAAGTCCAAATAAAACACAAGTTACATTAAATTAATATAAGTTAATTATATCGCTAACGAATTATATCTCTATTTTGATTTAATTTTATTTGATCAAACTAAAGATCATGATAAGTTGTTCCATCCAGATATATTGTTTTTGTTTGTTAACATTTATAACTTTCTCAATAGTACCACTACCTTTGCAATCTATTGAATATATTGAACTGAATTTAATGACGCTATGAAGAATATTAAGTTCTAATTTAAGGGAATTCATTGATGAGAAAATCAACATACAAAAAGTATTCCTATGAAAAATGTCATAACATATTCATACTAAAGAGAAGGGGAGAGTATGTTGGTCTATAAATGTATGAATATTAATATAAATATATAATAACATATACTAAAGTTAAATATACTAAATGAAATATTCAATATAATATACATGTAAATTATATTGAAACATTTTTTCTGAATTTATTTTATGAAATAATTATTTTTATTAATATTTAATTTTTGAAAAAAATCTAAACTAATGTTTAATTATATCTTAAATTTTTTGTGCGTGTCATTTTTTGACTGATTTGTTCTTCCTGTAAAAGCTGACTACGAAATTGATTAACTTGATTTAATGCTTCATTTAACATATCACGTTGTTTCAACATAATTTCTTCCCATTTCTGTGCATAATCTGAAAAATATATGATATTATATATTTATTGCAATATACAGTTAAGACACTTTAATACAATATATCTTTAAGATATTTATATAATAAAACAAAAAAATAAATATATAATTTTTATTTGAATGCATATAATATTAACTATATTAAAGTATTTAATATTCCGTTGGTTCTTCGACCATCTTTACTACCACTTTGTAAATTCTTTCGAAAATATTCAACATCTTTATAATTGCAAAATGTGTCCCAAGAGTTTAAGAATATAATCAGAAAGTACACCGAGTATTTACTTCTTTCGTTTATGACCGTTTTTACCACCGTGTTCATTCAGACATACTGAAATTAACTTGAATTAAAACACATGGGGAGCAAATGAGAAGCCATTGTCAAATCAGTAAAACATTATTTGAGATGTAGGATAAAAGACGCATTAATAGCAATGGAAAAATACAACTCTTTTATTACAAATTAAGGTTATATTAAATTTAAGTAACGATCAACACGATGTTTCTACCAGGTCACTTTCTGATAGGGGGTCAAATCATCGTAATTCCAGAACTATCTTGACGGATTTATCATCTACGAGGCTCTTTCGCTGGCAATTCATCTAACAGCAAATTTAGCGATTTTGGGGTAGCTGGCGAAAACATTATCTCTAGCGAAATCATTCAATATCGAAATGGCATCAAAAACACAATGAAATCAAGGTTACCTTAGATCTATTAACAGATGAGGGGTACACAGTATGCAAGTCGCTGCTGGCTCGTGTAAATATGGTACATCCCGAAAAGAATAACCTTTCTAGAGTAGTTATGATAGGCATTGCAAATACCACTCTGACTCAGTCAATTTCCGAACTCTAAATATTACCCATTCCAGTATATGAAGAGTGATCAATAAATTACTGATGGCCGTGCGGAATGTTCAAGATTCGGTTGGCTTCTTGACTGTCATTTTCTTTTTGTTTTTTTTTCTTCTTTACTACCTTTTGTTTGTAAGTTCTTTTGGAAATGTTCAATGTTCATGATTCGCAGATCTGTCCCAAAAATCCAAGAATATAATCAGAAAGTACATCAGATATTTACTTTTTTCGTTTATGACCTTTTGACACTCGGTGATTATCGTAGGAATTTCTAAAGACATTTTCGAATAATTAAATATTATGAAGAAACGAATGATATTCTCACGAAATCTTAAACACTCATATTTATGAATATAATCTCTTTGGAAAAATATCTAGTGTTTAACCTTTTGCAAATAATAAAGTTTATTTTGGTTGGAGATTCCCGTGCAAAATTCAATCGTCGGAACGTAGTGGTGTAATTTGACCATAAATTACTTACCATTATAGAGATACGTTACAAGCACCAAACCAAAGAACATTGTACTTCGAAGAAATTGATGTAGCAGCCAACGCCTTGAGGCAAAGTGTCCCCTGAGCAAAGCCGATTTGAAGTTTGTCAACTTATAATTGACAGTACTAATCTTTCAGGACTAAAGTACGTCACGGAAACAGCTGGGACCTTGCTAGCACAATACGAGGAGGTTTCACTATACTCTCCAGCGCATTAGCGTCAGGTACTTATGAGGTTCAACTTAAAATTGAACATTACTGCGCAATAGAAGGTTCGTTACATCCAACTCAGTTTTAAAGAGGCTTACTCGCACATGGCCGACTTAAACTTGCAATTGATTTTGCGTCAAAGCATCAAGATTACCATTATTATTATTATTATTATTATTATTATTGTTATTATCATCGTTATTCGTGGATATTCGCCAGAAAATATTTAGTAGAAATTTAGATAGAACTCACATATACTTGATAATTTAATTAATCCTTCTCACCAGTCCTATTATATCCCCATTCTTTGCGATCTGAGAATTTAAACATGACTCAGGTTAAATCCCTATCAATGGGCCATGCAATTCAGATAATGAGTCTGAACCTCCGAAAGCTAGGTAGAGGATACTCGAATATATAGGCTTTTAAATATGTCATTTATATTATGTTCGAATAGTTTTAAAACAAATATATAAATAGATTTGAATTTTTAACATAAATTTATTAAAGTTAAATGTATCAATTTTATTTGTACGTAAGTTATATTATATTAGTTTTATTCAGTTATGATTTCGATTGTCTCTATGTAAAACCCCATTGTTTGAAAATTATTTCGAATTATGAATGCTAGACATGTTTCCAAATACTACTTTTTCTTTTTTCTATCGATAATAACATTTTCACGATCATGTTTACTTGGACTGCACTTCGAAAGTTCGCTGATGGTCAATATGACCATGACGTATTTTGCAATATGAAACTGGAAAACTAATGGACAAGCTGTTTCAGAAATTCTAGTGTAGTTTCCATATTTTGTGGTTTTTTCGTATCTTACTGATTCAAAATTGAAAACAGTAAAGAACAAGCCACGCTTCAATTGTGAAACGGTGCAAGTCACGGTACAACGCTTGTAGTGTAGCCACAACTACTTCAGACCGCCACCCCCTTCAAGAGCGCCTATAACAGCAAATTAATCGATTGTAATTCAATCATGAAACTTCTCACTCTCATAGAAGTCAAAGGTGACCAACCCTTCTCAAAGAGCAGGGTAAAGTCATGACATTCAATTGCAAGCGCGCTGTCCGTCAGAACGCTCAAAATCAAAGTATCCAAAATAAGTAATACAAAAGCAGTATGAGTGATCGGTTTACTACATAGAAGCTTCAACCCTACACTGATAAAAAATAACTACGACATTGCTCGAGATTGACAAACTTGCAATAAGCAATGGAGACCAAAAATAAGTTGACTCAGCGTTCAATTTATGACTAAATGCTGCGACTATATCGGGTCCAGAATCAGTACGCAAGTAGCCAGTAGCAGAATACTCAAACAAAAAGGCCAAGGGATAATGCTCTTACAAGATACGCAACTTCTGTAAGTTCCTCCCATTTTAACACTATATTAATGTAAAGTAAACGCATGTTGTAAATATAACTAACAAAACAAATCCAAGCTTAGCGGTATTCAATTTACGCCACAATACTGCGACAACAAAGAACTTTTTAATGAACACCGCTTTACAGTATTGCCTAAGACTAATGCGACTTCATTTCTCTATCAGTGTTCACTATCGGCCTCTCCACACACTTTCTACGAGAGCTGAACATTGGGCAGTTCTCGAACATAAAGTAATTTAACTTAACAAAAATATATTATAAACCGTATGTATTATTATTTTTATTTCATTAGTAACACTTCTTACATAAATCTATTAGTATTATCACAGATGATATTTATTTATGCTTAATAATATTTGAAAGTAGAACTCATAATTTTAAAAACTTTACTATAATTTGTATATAACATTTTTTTAACAAAAATATATAGTGTTCTTATAAACAATTCATAAAAAGATTAATTTTAATGTATTATAAAATTTCATTTAATTCAATAGATAGAAAACAACACATCTATAAGAAAATAATAGTTTAAATAAATGAAAATAACCTAAAAATTAATTCTAAAACTATACGATAAATTTGGAATATTTTAGCAGTCCTTAATATTTGCTACCTTTTTAATTTTTATATAGCTTCTGATTTTTGTAATTTGTTCAAATTTAAATTTATCTCTTACTTTATAAAATAAATACATTTATAAATATATGCAATACACGTAAATTCCGTCGGAGTCTCGAGTGTCTCTGCATGGTTCTTCATTGTTCAAAAATACGTCATGGTCAGCAATTTGTTACACTAATTGTCATTGGTGCACTGAGTTTTCTGTCCTTATTGTTTTTGGCCGTTAGGCGGGCCTTTTCTCACATGTGGTCACACTACGGCCGAACTAGGCGGGGGAACCGAGAAGTCGTCTTGCTTTGGCTAGTCCAGACGCTATAGAGGCAAGTGTAATTACCCATGCACCTTACTTCCATCCTTTTCGTTCAAGTTCAATCACCTTCAATTTTAATCAACTCGTGTTAATGTCTTTTAGCCACGAACACGTGCAATTATAACACTTCATTTGAGTATTGTTTTCGGTCTTTCTAGCAACGAATGTCTAGTTTCTAGTCAATAGCATCCTTTTATTCTCTACATTTATACTGCACTTTTATATTCGTTTAACACGAATGGTTTAATTACACAGTAACGTCGCCAAAATTTATTTATTATACGGACTTCCGAACATACATATATACGACTCTATTTCAATCTTATATTCTGCAGATTATTATCAATATAAGCAATTTACAGTTACATACAAAACATTACAATCTCAGTTTATATATATTATATATCTTCGTCCATTAACTACCGCTTTCCCGTACCACCATTAAACCTTTGTTCTTAATCATTCAATAAACTCTCATATCAATTATATTAAATATTTGTAGATAAACAAAATAATTATAGGATTACATTGTAACATAGTTCGAAGACTCCTTTCTGGAAACCGACTTCTATCCTCTCTTTCCACTATTCGTATCTCCTCACTCACCTTGAGGAGCAAAACAAAACATTGGTAATAATCCCAAACAATACTAGTATATACTTTGTTTAGCTTTTAAAATAACATAAGAAAACATACTAATTTTTAGAACTATTTATTAAAAATAAATCATAAATAAATCATATAAATTTAAAGACATGATACATTATATAGTTAAGCTAATTTTTATTATAAGGATAACACTGAGCATGAAAAACAATTGTTTTTTGAATCCTCCTATATTTAAAAAAGATTTTTTTTTCTGTTTCGCTTAAAAATATATTGTTGAATAATTTCAAATTTGTTTAAATTGTTCGGGCAACTTTCCCTATGATGAGCTCTCCCCAAGATGGAGCGAGGAGAGGCCGACTAGTGGTAGTGGAGAGATGGCAGGGTAGAAAGAAACAAAGACGCGGGGGGTCGAGTATAATACTGTATTTTAGTGAAACATCCTTGTATTAATTTATAAATTACTTTATTGGTCCCTACTTGCTTTCACCGAAGTTAAGAAGTTTTACAAGGCCTATTAACAATTATCTTATTAGCCTTTACTTGCTTTGACCGAAGTTACGGAGTTTTACAAGACCTATTATTCATTGTCTTATTGACCTTTACTTGCTTTCACCGAAGTTAAGGAGTTTTACAAGGCCTTTTAGTCTTACAGTTTTTTACGTATCGATACTTGCCTTCAGTCTGTTGGTTCTTGGCTCTAGTTCTTTCCAGGTTTGGTAGTCCACGATTGTCGGGCATGCGGCCTACCAAGTTACCCAGATAAAGGGAGGTGCTGCAGCCTGTGGGCACTTTTAGCGGTATTTCACGTGATTAAACTTCCATGGGCCCAAGCGTACGTTATGTAACGTACAGCTATTTCTTATCAGTGTCGCGTGAAACTTCATCTTTATTATACCGAACACTCAATTTTGAGAATATATGCGTTGTAAGACTAATTGTGGGATTGATTTTTGCGAGAATTCTAAAGCGGAGCGCCCCTGCTGTCTGGTTTTGTTGTCTCACCTCGCTGCTTGAGTAGGGGTGGTCTCTTTAGACTTTTCTTATTGTTTGAAACTAATTTTCTGTTGTCATTAGAGCTTCAGTCGAAATTGTCAGCGCCCTTTACAGGGGGAGGGAGACGTGCCAGAGATGAAGTGGTTGTATGACGTCGGGCCGCGGGTTTCGCGGTCAGCCCGACATAAGATCTGGCTGGGTTGTTTGTCCATTTCAACTCTTGTCGGTTTGTTAATAGTTTATCAATAATGCTCTTATCCCTAGAAAGACGTTTCCGTTACTTTGACTAGGCTCGCATTGCAAGACACGCGATAGTCATATTTACGATTCCGAAATCTTTTCGAAGCACAGTCCGAGTAAATATGATCGCAAAAGATCATAAATAAGAAAGAAAAATATATTAGATGTATTTTTAAAGTATATTCGTAAAATCTTGGGAAACATGTGGCGGTCATAATCGTATTGCATGTTTATAAAAGAATTTACAAACAAAGAGGTAGTACCGATAGTCGAGAAACTGACGGACTCTCGAACATAAATTATTATAACATGATTTTTAAACTAAAAATGCGTATTGTAATATATATACCCAAGAAAATATTTCAAAATTTTTTACGAACATGAATGTAACTAAATGTACACAATGTATATTTAAATTTTGTATAATTTCACGGTTGAGACTAATTATAATAATAATAATAATATTTTACCAACTATATTTTACGATACAATTTGATTCATAAATATACCATCCTAAATAAAAATATGTTTTTTTATTTCGTTAAATTTCACTTTTGGAATGGAATAATAGACTAGAAAACTATTTTAAAAATAAAATCTTTATTATTTTTTTATTTCGTTAAATTTCACTTTTGGAATGGAATAATAGACTAGAAAACTATTTTAAAAATAAAATCTTTAAACAAAAGAAATTTTATTTCAAGATTATTAACTATACATTCGGATTTTAATTTTATAATATAGTAATTTACCTGCCCATCAACTTCTTAATGAATTAATTAATTTAATATAATATTCATATGATATATTTAAATTTATGTATTCATTTAAAAATAATTTAATTTAAATTCAATGATAAAAAAAAATTACCTTCTTGGTCATAATCCACTTCATGTGTTATACTAAATATACTATGCGCATTATTTAAAAATTTTGACGTATTCTCCACAACTAATTTATGTGTATCTAAAACTTCTTCTTCTAGCATTTGCAAAACAGATACAGCTTCATGAAAGGTATACAAATCTTGCGATAGTTCTCCTTCCTAAAAAATTTTGATTTAATTTTATTATTCTAAAATAAAAATACACAAATAATAGTATATAATTTAATAATTTATATAATTAATAGAATACACTATTATACTATTTTATGCACAAATAATGAACCTCTTCCCAAATCCATTAGTTACATAATAAATTACTGTCTTCTCTATTCATTTATAAAAGTCTTTATAAAACATTAACACTCAATTTATTTTAATATGTGGTAAATTAGTAAATTTCAATGTATTATCGAAAAATGCTGCCATAATATAAGAGTTTCAATTAAAAACATTGCTATTCAATATATATTAATATATTATAGATAATCAATTTTTATTTCGTATTAGTTGACATTTGCTTGGAAATAATAAATTTCGTGGAAATTCAAATCTTTCTTTTTTATTTATAATTAACATACTCTGAAATTAATATTTCTACTTATGAAATCAACATGATTATTTATATATATTCAAATTTCTATAAAATTTCTACTTTAAATGTTTACTTTAAATGTTTCTATACTGGATTTTTCTGTATGCCATTAAAATAAAATTTTAATACCTGCTAAAATAATTACTACAAATTAATTTACTTTTCTTACACTGATAATATTTTTAGTACCTCTACTAAAAATATTAATTTTGTATATATTTTGTATATATTTTGTATATATAAAAATATGTATCAATGATTATTCCTGTAAAATTCAAATATTCAAGAAATATCAACAATTCATTTAGTGTTTCATTTACTTCTTGCTAATTCTTAATATATAACTTCGACTTATATAATGATTAAGTCAAAACACTATAATAAATATAAATTTATTCAATTAACGTTTTTAAAATAGCTTGGCCATGTATTCAGAAAAATAATTAAGGTTTTAAATACCTCTTCACTTCAAAAAAACATCAAGAACTTTCAACACTGATATCACAATTCGTAATAAATTGTCGTAGTTGAAATAGTTATTAATTATAATTATTATATATTTCATCGGAACTCTCTCAGTGAATATTTGTCTGTTTAGGAACTCTGTCTAGTGCCAATGTAATATAATAGAAAACCGTGTAAAAACTGATCTTATTTACATATCATTACACAAATCACGGAGTCATATATGTATAAGAACGTCGATTATTGAATATTTGACCTTCTCTTCTTTCTCTCTCGAAATTCTTCAAACAATAGAAATTTCCATATTTAAGAGATAATGGAAAATTACTATCTGCCTTTACCCGCTCTCAAAGAAAAATGGAAGATACACGTGAAACATAAATACGATCGTACGGTAGATGACGCAGTTACTTCTGACTACGACTAAACCCTTAAAACTATCTAGTACATACTTTCCCTTACAAATTACAACTTCATCCATTCTATCTTGTTCCAACATTTCCTCGTTTCTTTAAAACCTATTTCTATCATCCTCATTCCAGTCGCAACTTGGACAGACAATTCACACACGGGTTAAATCTCGAACAAATTTCGTTAAATTCGAATACCAATAATAAAATTTATGATGTATTGGAATATCTAAGTATGTTAGATATCTTTTACCTAGCTTTCCAGAGTTCAGACTCGCCATCTGAATCGGATGGACTATTGATAGGGATTTGAACAGATTGATGTATGCATTTTCTGATGGTAAGACATACGGATATAATGGCACTGATGAGCAAGATTAAATTAGTCTCTAATCTTTAATTTAATTAAACCACTCTGGTTTTACAGTTAATTTGCCGTAGTGTTTTGGTGATCGGACGAAAACTAATTTTTAGTTTTTTTAGTAGGAACCCTAAACAAATAGAGTGGGAAGTACACAGCTGAACGAAAGCACCAAATATAAATTACATACAACTAGAATAAATTACTTGAAAATATTGAACAATGGAGTTGGTTGATAATTGTAATAAAGTATAACCAAATTTTCTATTGGAGTAAATATGTGCTTAAAGTTTTTGAATACAAATTGAAATTTTGAAAATAAGTGATTGTTCTTGATTAGTAAAGTAACTATGGAAGTAAACATAAATTGGCGATGTTTTGAAATACGTTACTGTCTGTGATATATTAAATTTACTATTGGATTATATTATAGTTATTGCTATAACTTTCAACGCAACTAACCGTTATCGTTCGAGTTACGCATGTAGTGAACTTTGTTTTCGTTACTGTTCGGGCGTAACCCCGAGTGTGAAATTTCAGATAGTGGAAGGGGTGAAATAGCAGGGAGTAAAATAAAAAAAGAAAATTAAGATAATCCGGATAAAGTAATAACAAATAAAGATTTATTGAATTTAATAACAAATGGTTGAAAAATGCACGCAATGATAAATATA
>JAPYYT010003948.1:0-11189 GCA_030522565.1 Ceratosolen corneri | reverse complement strand
CAGCCCAGCTCCCGCGCTTCTTTTCGCAGAAGCGAATTTTTCACAGCTCCGCGGATTATCGCGGCTATGCTCGGCGGCGCTTTTTCCCCTCATTCTCTTCTCCCGAGGCCTCTTTGTTTCGCCTCGTCACACCAGCTGACTAGCGGCCGAAACAGCGAGGCGAGCTTTTTATTCGCGGATAAGATTATTATTATTCGTCTCGGGTTGGCAGTTGGCAAGCAATTTTTCAGCGCGAAAATCGGCGAAATGGCGAGAGGCGAGTTGGAATTTTTCTGAGCTACCCGTAACTTTGTAACGGCCGAGATTAATCGCTCGAGAGAGAGACGCAGACGTCCTCAATATTCCCACTTTTAATCGTACTTTAATAAAGCTGGAGCTCTCGATTTTTTTTGGCATATCCCCATAGTCGCTGCTATCTCCCTCTTATTCCTCGCGATTTCACGCGTCATCGTTCATTATAATGTAATCCTCTCCAAATCAACGCCAAACTGCTTATTATTTTGCTTTATTGTCCAATCAAGTGCTCTTCGACGCTTATTTAGATTTTCATTTAGATTTAGATTTAGATTTAGCGTATGGTTTAACGTGCCATTAAAAAAAATTGTAAAAATATTTCCGAGCAAATACATAAAACATTCTATGTAAGGTCCTCTTATTATAGCAATATTATGATATTTTTCATCAATGTGCTACAGATACTTTTTATATACTACAGCAATCGAGTGAGTATGTTTCAAATTTCATACAATTGGCTAACTAATGCGGTGATATTTTATAAGATAGTAAAATGATATTAAATAACAAATAACATGGGTGTTTACATAACTATAATAAACGTGTGTTGTTGTTGTTGTTGTTTTTTTTGGTATTATTATTATTATTATTATTCTATAGTTATAAGGCGTAGAGAAATTGTGCATCAGCAGCTTCATTCGTTCGTTATTCACACATCTATAACCATAAAAGTTTTAAATATCTTTGAGATTAAATTGCACGACCGTTGTTTATAAGCAAGTAAACAAGTGACAAGTGAATATTTTGGGAGATAGTTTGTAGCTGAAATTTTCAACGAAGCAAACTATCGATCATTATATAAGAAGTTATTTAAAAACAAATCTTTACTCAATTCGTTAATTATTTCTTATTTCATGTCAATGACTTTCACTTAAGGATTAAACATTTGAATTACGATGCAATTAGCCCGGGAATTTTTATTCATAAAGATACAAAATTCCAACTGTTAACGTGAAATTGTGTCAGTCGGAGGAATAAAGCATATTAGGAAAGTGCAATTAATTACGAATAATATTTGTCTCAAATCCCTTGGAAAATATTATTGGTCTTCCTCCCATCAACTTGGCGCAAATAATACTTTTCATAGGGAAAATCGTCTCTGTCTATGGCTTCTTTCAGTTCTTTCAGCGCGAGCTTTGTTATACTTGGGCAAACTATCTCTCCTAGCGTAACAAGAAAATACAAAATTCTCTGAATAATATCACTGACGATTCAGAAACTTGTACTATTATTACAAATTGTACACACACACACACACAACAAGAAGTACATTCAAGAGACTATAATAAATTGAGCAAATGCTTGTTTAAGCATCTCTAAGAAGCTTTGTACAAATTTAATGTTTACTCAGTTCCGCTACTAACATTGATTTATGGATGAACTTACTATTACAATTATCATCATCATCATTGCATTTCTTCGTTCTACGGCGTCGCTGCAAATGGAATGTAAAATAAATAAATTTCCCTCGTTAAATACATGAACTTTTCTGAAAACTTTTCTACTCGTACATCATCTATTATTATCATCATCACCATTGCGTTAAGAAACATTTAATGTGGCATAAATAGCTGGTGCGCATGTAAATGGGTCATACGAAATATAGTGACAAAATAAAGAAATTATGAACATTTAATTTATTATTTCAGATTATGGAAGCATCAATTGTTTCACATTAGCTGGGCTTGAAACTCATAAAATGAAGTTTAGTATTAAAATAAAAATAAATTCCCATAATGAAATTCAGGACATTGATTCTTACATTTGCGCGTACTCAATTCCTAAAGCAATGCGATATATTGCAAATTTTAAATGTAATAATTTTTTAAAAAATTTAACAACCAATCTCAATAGGATTAAAATCGATTGACCAACGATGCAAGAAAGGATGAATTTAAGTTTGAGAAAATATTTTCAATGCCAAACCAACGAATCTTTAATATAGAATTTAATAGTTTTAATAGTATAGAATAAATTAATGACACGTTGGCAATTAGATTTGCGAAAAATTGAAAATCCTTCGAGAGCCAGTTAATTAATTGCCTAATTAATAATCGCCAGTATAATGTTAGGCTTAAAACGCATATAATGGATAATAGAGAAGATAAGCATTTGTCTTTGACAGTGGCCTGTTATCGCAATTTAATCGCCACTTGAAACGCCAAATGACAATTGATTTGTTATTATATTGATTTGCTATTATTACATTCGTCAATGCGTCAAATATCGCTGGCCGTATTGCAATTCAAAAGTTATTCGAAAGACATCGCGGCGCTATTGACTTTCACGTTAATTCGAGCCACAATCGATATCAGTCTGATTAATCCATTATCAATGCTTAATTATCATGGTTAGCGTAACGATTCCATTCGCTGGCGGAGTATTGACGAAATTGAGAGCGCGCTAATCCCCAATAGAAAGCCATATTTATTAATGTACTCGAGTAACCACCCACCTTACACCACAATAACAAATACAATTTATTCGTAATTTATAGTGCTTGCACGTTGAGAATTGCAGTATCGCGAGGGAGGGGACTGCAATTTATTTTACCTCGAGGACGACCATCCAAGTTGGCTGGCCCGAGGAGACACGAAGGGACGTCGAGAGATTTGCAGTTGGGGCCGCAGGGGCGCCAACGTATAAAAGTGGACAATAAAACTTACCAGAATGGAAATGGCCCCGAAGACGATGAGGGTGGCCGCGTACCAATGCTCGGACATCCAGCGCCGGAAGGTGGCCAAACTTTCGTCCGAGAGGAGGAGTTTCCTGAGGGTGGCCAGGGGCCCACTAGGATCAACTTCCCTGCACTTCTGGAAGACATCGCAGTAGCCGTTGTAATCGTTGCAGGGCGTGCCGGGCTTGGCGAACATGTCCGGGATGTCGTAGGGCGGCGAATTCCAATCGAACGACGAGCTGCGAACACACGCACACACAAATTCACGTGGCCGTGCACACGTAGAGGGGCGACTGCCGATCGTTATGCACTAGCCTCGAGCGGCTTTCAACCCTCTCCCCCCATCCCCACCCCCCACCGCGATCTTCAATATCTCAAGGAACCGTCGAGGAACGTCGAGGAGCTCCTGCTCTACCTTCTTCCTCCTAACCGACGACCAATCCTCGAAATTACTTTGCCGAGTAGACATTCGATAGCTCGGCCGAGAGTCTGTATGACGAGGACTCTGGCGTAAGGTGTATGAAATGAAAGAGAACTTTCTTCGCCGAGGCGAGGGTGAGGACGTGGTGGTGGTTGTGGGAGGGGGAGGGGGGAGTGGGGCGAAGGAGTGTACAAGGTGAGTCAAATGTTTAGTTGGATAAATTACTTGGACGGGAGGTTGGAGATTTCCTTTGTTCGACGAGAGGATGATTCGAAGGGGCTGGATTCGTAACAAAAAAAGGGAGAAAATTGAAATCGTAATTTATTGCAAATTACGTGATTTTGGGCCATTCTTAGCCGATTGTCTCGCCCTCTATTATTAAACGAAAATCATCCCCTTAAGCTCGAATTGATATTTCAGGATTTTCAAATTTCCATCATGTCCGCGGCGACACTTTCTCGATTCGGATTCCTCGATCTTATTTATTATAATCATGTTTAATATTAAAAATCAATCGACGCGCACCTCGCAAGCGGCATTAATAATTCATCGAGTAACATTTTAAGTAGAATCACATTCATAGTTGCACGCCATATAGTTCGATATATTTTCCCGAGGCGAACGTTTAGTGAATTTAAAGTAATACTTACTAAAGAGCAGCGAATAAATGTATTTGAAGCTATCAATGCTGAATAATAATAAATAGCAAAAAAAAAATACCGAGAATATCGATCGCTACTACAGTTTGCTTTCGTCATATTTTTACATCCAATACACATAAACAGTGTACAGTTTTATGATTTGTCATGAAACATTAGCGAACAATACTTACGCGCTCGTATTTATTAATTTTCTTTATTAGTTATTTAATGAGATACACTACTCGCCTTGTTCGAAGAAATTTTTTTAACGAACGGCTCATTACTGCTGATCATAAAATAATGTAATTAAACACTTTAATGTTGTAATGCGGTACCAACAGCCGGACAATGTCATCCTGATTAAATAGACATTCGCCGAGTAATATTGTAATTAGCAATTCACACTCGAGTGTGGCTTCTCCTTGTAAATGCTTCTCTAACGAATAAGCAAAATGTTAAAATAGCCACTCATGTATGGGAGTTGGATTGAAAAATATTTTATGTTTTAATTTTCATTACCAACACGCGGCAGTGCTGAGAAAAGGAAGAGGATAACTCTTCCTTCGAGCTCTCGAAGAAGCAAAAAGCCGATCAATTTCCCCGCTCAATCGGCTTCACCAGTCCCACCATATATTGCGACTCTAACTCGATCCATCGACTTTTAAAAAAATTTCTCAACTACCATGAATTCCGTCTCTCTCTCTCTCTCTCTCTCTCTCTCTCTCAGGTATGCTCTGGAAGCAGGCATTCGATGAATTTCAGCAGGATAGAACGCGACCGAAACCGATACTTAAAAAGACACGCTATCCGTGTCTGCACTTTGAAAGCTTGATGAGCTCAACTCGAGCACTCGGCTCTTTTCATTTTATTTCTTAATCGATATATTATTATTATTTAATGTCGACCAATGAAATTTGATGAAATCTTTATACGCGAGCTTTCCCGACAACGAGGAAAGCGAAGCTGAAGATGCAAATGGAGGAAGATTTCCAAATGGTATTAAGATCAATTGTATCGTTTACGATTCGTTGAATTATTAAGGCAGCCGATCGATTAAAACTTGTTTACCGAATGTATAACAACCAATGGTGGATCGTTGTGCATCTGTATTGATTGACAATTTTTTATTTCATTTTTTACATTATTTCTACGCAACTGAAATCCGTTCTATGATACAAAAGTTATCAGTTAGGAAATTTTCTCAAATACCATTTAAGCAACTTGACATGACAATTACCTATTCAATAACAATTAAAACAAATAAAATTGATATAGAAAGGGAAGAAGTAAATTAGAGATACACGACATAAGTGATATTCAATATTTTTTACCTAATCTTACTGCTTATCTTAAATTATAATTCAGCAATAATAAATTATTAGACTGTGAAGGAATCAATTTTTTCCTCGTAATTCACAAAGCTATTCTTCACGCATTGATTTTAAATTACTTTACTAATAAATTGTCTACGTGCTTGTACATTGGCTTGAAATTGATGTTATGTAATTTCGAGTAAAATACTTTCTCATTATTAAATCCTATTATTCGTTTGTTAAAACTCTCAACGAACCTTCACAAAAACAAACTATTTACTTAAAAATGTATCTCATGTGAATATCATTACGATATTGGTCAATACTTTTATCAATAAACACGTCTGTAATAATTTTCTAAACATAGTATTCGTAATATTAAATGGAGTTGTGGATGTGAATGTGGATGTGAATGTGGACGGCCAAGATAATTCGTATAAATTATATTACAAGGTTAACAAGGACATCCTCTAGCACTGCAAATAATAATCCGATGAAAAAACTAATTATTTAATAACGCCTTCGTTATTACATCATTTCTGGATATTTCACGGAATTCAGCATCTTTCGCGCCAAAGCGGACGAAACGTATCTTTCACTCAGAATTCATCTCATAACATTACTCGGATAAAATGCGTGTACTGCCGCTTTTCAAAAGACATCATTTTTATGAATAACTCACAAAGATGATGAAATTCTTAAAGGAATTGTGCGCAATATATCACAATAATATTTTTATAAAAAGGTTTTCATACTTGCAACATATTTGCAAATGACTCGTTTATTATAAGCGCAGTCTAAAACAATTTATTATATACTTCGTTGTGAAAGCTAATTAATAAACATTAAAATGCCACTATAAATTCTAATGAAATACAGCGAAATTCAGATTTGTAAATCTCTATCAAAGGACTTTAGTTGATTCTTTAACGACAAAAGTTACAGGAGCATCGCCATCTTTAATGAATAAAAACTTTCAATTTTCAGTGTTTCATTAGCGACAATTTATTTCTGATGTCTGATAATTAATTAAACGCGAGACATGATTATTATTCGTTGCAAATTAATGTTAATTAAAAAATAGTATTTATGAAACTAATAAGAAGTCGAATTTTGCAGAATACAATTAATTAATTAAAACGACGGGGCTTACTGAACTTCAGTTTTCATTATTCAAAATAATAATTAACCATTTGTTTCATAACATTTTAATAAATTAATTTGTTTTATCATTTACTTACATGCATATCTATTAATTATTACGAAGTGTTTTTTGCTTCGTTCATTTTACGAAATTGAGATTAAAATTCAATGTAAAAATTTCAAATTATTTCTCGTTCTATATTGCTATGCAATTTATATGGAATTTTAATAGGTGAACTTTTAAAAACAATAAAAATAAAAAATATTTCACAAGTGTAATAGGCCAAAATATCATTTTTAGATTTAAAAAATTCTATCTAATTACGTGATAAATATTAATTTGTTTTCTTCTTAAAATCGCGAAGACGATGTTTTTTTTTTGTTCCCCGAATCATTTCTTGATTAAAAGCATTAATCGCCATTAGTTTAAAGATAAAGATACTCCCATAAATCTCTTCATGTCGAAAGATCTTTTGACTTCTTCTTTGAATAGTGAATATCAAATTATAAAAATTAATAAACCGTTTAAAACATTTAATTCTTATTAATGTATCTTTGTTATTTAGTCGATATTATTGCTGCTTAGGTGAATCATAGATTTGCTATAAATGCTACGCACACACACGCATACACAGAGAGAGAGAGAGAGAGAGAGAGAGAGAGAGCTTTTTAAGCACTATTTTAGTGATTTTACGCATGATGCACATTTGTACTGTAAGATGTATAAGAACAAATTTTTAAATGCATGTCTAATATCTTTCGATAACTGCATTTGTATTGTATAATGTGTGTGTGTGATGCTTTCGGCATAGTTCTTGAAAAAGAAGTTTTTAAGAAATAAAAAATTGCGAATAGAGATGTAATAATAAGAATTGGCACACGAGCCTTCTTTGTCATCAAACTATTTACATCCTAATATTTCGAACAATTATGTTATTAATATGCCGAGTTCAAATGTAGTTATGTATGCACGCGCGTGCGCCCATTCAGACACGACACATATTTATTTCTCTCTCTCTCTCTCTCTCTCTTTGTATATCCTAGTTGGCCTCTCTGTGTAATCAAGTTACTATGAAATGCAGCGAGCGAGAGCGCAGCCGCCGTATTAGTCTCCCGAGAATTCGATTAAATTGACACGAGTCCCCTTATATCCCTTTTTAGCTTGTTCCTCGATATGCAATTTGACGATCGCTCTCTCTCTCAATCAACTTTATTGTGCTGTGGTAGAGTGCTTTCGGCCGGTTGTTAGGTTAGCCGAGCCGAGAATTGCGATCTTAAATGTTGCTTTTAGCGAGACTGACGGCTCGCGTTTTTCGAGGATATATAAATTACCGTTCGCGCACACAATTGAATTCCGCTGCGATCGGCTAATTTACGGATGTAACGTGTGTAATTTAGGATTCACGTCGTTTATTACACGCGAACGGCTGCTCCAGAAATTACTGAAATTAAGACAGAGCTCCGAGCAAATGCAGGAGGGGGGGAATTCCGTGCAACATGAGCGGCCATTTGGGCGAAAAATTATGTAAAGCATATGGACGTTACGTCCGGCATTGTTTGCGCGTAAAAGTGTAAAAGCCACTGTCAATATGATTTTTGCGGGCGTTGCGCGCGCCATTTTAATGGCACTTGGTAAGAATATTTATACAAAGCGCGAGTAAAGGGAAATTTCCAAACGGCTTTCCCATTAAATGACTCTGTCGACCCGCTCCCTCCTCTTCCCAAGTTTTTCCTTCAACGCGCGGAGACAGGCACTTTCCTCCAACTCCATAACCCTCCTCGTATCATCCGGCGCGGGGCCGCACTCGCCGGATGTCGAGAACTCGATTTGGCCATTTCAATTCTCCCCGTCCTTTATAAAGTTTTATTAAAACGACAAACGTCCCGGCGATACAGACGACTACCGACAACACCCACATCCCGTCCCAGCACTCCCCGCCCCACTCCCCGCGCCCAGTCCTAAAGCCAACGCGAGGCATGGGGTGCTGGAGGGGGGCAGCAGCGCATTGTTAGGTCGAGGGGGTAGCGTAATAAGTAATTCATAAAAATCTGGTGGAGGCGATTGCTGGGCTTTGATGAGGTTTGACGTTAATAATAATCCAGTAGCCGTCCAAGGTGTATCGGGCGTCGAGCTCGAGGCAGCCCGGAAATAGCGCGAGATAATGAAGTTTTTGAGCTCGGCGTAATTAACTTACAGGCACGGCTGGTTCTCCCCCGGTAAGCGGCAGCAGAGCTCGCAGGCCTTGATGGGCGGATCCTCGGCTCCTGGGATGCATTGGCAAGACTCGAGTCCGTAGGCGAGGCAAATGCTGCCCGTGCACTCCTGGGGGACGGATAAACGCCGCATTAAGGCTTTTCTCCCAACAATCGCTTTTCTTACTCCTCGCACTGCGTCAGCCTCGATTTCCCGTGGCCGCCCGCCCGAGTCCACCAATTAACCGCCAACCGGCCCACTCTCCCCCTCCCGCGCTTTATGCTCGCTCCGAGCTTTATGCTTTATGCGGGAGGAGGCGAGGGGGTGCGATTTACGGCTGTTTCTCGCGCGTCCGGGACCTCGCAGATTTTGGCAAAGCATCGGCACTCAAGGCCCCTATATACTCCCGTCCACGAGTATTTCAAATCGCTCGAAATAATGGCTACGGTTATGATCTTTAACGGGGGGCATTCGCTTTTCCTTGGGCGTAGACCACCCAAGATTTTCCCTTCTCCCGAGCACAATCCACGATATCAGATTTTCCGGCCAAATAACAGCCAAATAAAATACGTTGTTTCGTCCGCGGACTCGACCCTTCGCGTTCTCGATCGATCGCGTCGCGCGCCGAGGATGGGGCACGGCAATCCCGATACCGCACGTACGAAAAACTCGGTGACCAAGTCCTTCGGGGGTTTTAAAGGAGGTAATTTAAAGGCGAGGGCCGAGGGCGGATATTAAAAATTATTGATGCGAAGGGCCAAGCGATTGGACAGATAATCGCGACGACTCGCGAGTTGTCTTATTACGGGGGGTCCGGGCCCCTTGCAACATACTCACCCCCATGAAGCAAACGAGCTCTTGATTGCAGATGGTTTTGTTGGGCTTGTTGATGGAGGGTGGACAATAGGGCGCCCGACCATCGCAAAAGCTCGCATCGCGGCAGCCGTTGTCGTCCCGGCACTTGTCGCCGAATCTCAATCTGCAGTCTGACGTGCAGCACGGACCCTGCAAACAAAGCAAGAAGACGTGGCGATCATCGATGCTCTCACTCTCTCGTAGTCTGCGCACACCGCAGCAGCCAACCACCAGGGAAAATAATTATCCGAGGGATGGCCACCAAGAGTTTTAGTCTATTTTCGCAAGAGCGCGCCCTATCGCGCACTTACACATGAACGGCAACGAGGGAGGAAGTGGATTTTTTCTTTTTTTTTTTTTTACAAGTGCTCACTGTACTAGGGGCTTGATATTGCCGAATATAAGGTTAAATTGTATATCGAAGCGCACGTTGCTTCGATATTTCTTTCTGATTTATCATTATGCCCTTTCAAGTTTTTAAGATTATATAACTTTACAGCTTTCCGATATTATCCCTACACGCAATAATAATGCGAGCCCTCGAAGTATCTTGGGACTTTCAATGAAAAGTGGACGCGAAAGAATTCCGCGCTGTCTGATCAAAATCAACTTGATTGAAAAACGTATTCGATATACATGACAATGGAATACTCGGCCAATTATTGTTGAAATGCTGTCGAAATAGCTTATCTGGAAGTGTAACGATGTGATTTACCAAAATTTTCATGCTTATCAAACGTTAAAGCAATATTTTGAGCGCGAATTTTCAGTAGCTTCGATAAGTAAGTAATTGCAATTTTTTTTTTAAAAACATTACATTTTCAGATATTTTATTGTCGCAAAGAGTTACAATTCCACGTTCTATTGTGCCGATTCAATTTATTTAACAATAAGTCACTAAGACATTTTTCTTTCTTTTTCTCTTTCTTTATAAAACCCACTTTGCAAATAATGCAACTTCCCTCTCGTTTAGGAGGCAAAGTAAACTCTGAATTTTAATGGCCATTTAAATAAAATATTTACATTGAAACAAAAAAAAGAAAAAAGAAAAAAGAAAAAAAACAGTATTGTGAAACAGTCTGAATGTTCTTTAAACGAGAGTTAATAGTTACTTAATAAACATGAACACATTGCTTCGGTTTTATCAAATCAATAATTTGATACGAAGACGGTAAATTTTCATCAGCATATTTGAAAGCTCAAACGACTATTTCTTTCCACCTTACATACACATTGCCACGCCGCTCTCTAATCGTTTATATATATAAAATTTTATCTCCCCACACGTCAACGCCTTGAATATTAATAAAGGCTCTTTTTTGCAAAAAAAAAAAAAAAAAAAAAAATAAAAAAAAAAAAAAAAAAAAAAAAAAAAAAAAGCATTTGGCAATCCCTTCGCTTTATTATCGTCACTTTTCGTCCCACCGAACAGCCGACGGGCAACGAAAGTGCCGACATTATTGAAAGTCCATGGCCCATCGGACATTCCGAACAAGTCGAGCGTAAGTCCACTGCCCGCCGACCTTCCCTCCCCCGCCCCCGATAATCCCCCCCCCCCCCACTCACCTGACTGGGGCTGCACACCGAGCCTGGGGTGAGAGTGCAGGGCACTTCCTCGGCGGGTGGGTAGCGCCGTTGAGGGAAGCAGCAA
>JAPYYT010003945.1:0-16172 GCA_030522565.1 Ceratosolen corneri | reverse complement strand
GATATGGATAGATAGATAGAGAGTAAGAGACAGAGAGAGAGAGAGAGAGAGAGAGAGAGAGGAGGGAGGGGAATGGAGAACGAGACCGTTTTTTGTCCCGTTTGCCAATATCGCTCAACGCTATGCGGGCCGCGTTGTAAACTCTTCATTTTGTCGATTTTACTCGTTCCTTTTGTTTTTCTTTTTTTACATATTTTTTTTTTTATCACTGAGCATTTTAATTCGGTGGGGTGGTTTTTTTTATCATTTTCGCGTACGCTTTGTAATATAGGCGAAATACAGCGAAATTGAATCGTTTTAAAGATTCTTTTGAACGTTATTGACTTTGTTTTACGTTCCCCTTTTAGTGCAATTAATCAAAGGGCACTTTACCTTTCACTATTCTGGAAACTATCTGAAATTATGGATTGCACAATTTCAAGTAAATTATACGCGTAAGTTATTTATTTTGTGCACTTATTTATTGGCGTGGATAAATTCTCTAGTTTAAAGATATCTATTTCATGAATAGGATTCTATCAATAAAATTAACGTTCTATATGGGCTGTATGCTTTATATACGTCGTAATTTTTTTTCACACGTGCCTAATGAAATACTAGACAATATATATATACGAACTACGTCCTAATTAAACTTGTACATAATCATTTACACACCGATATTTTCTTCACTCATCCATACCCTGCGCTTGTTACTGTATAATCATATACTCGTATTTATACTTAGTACACTTACTACACAAAATGCACGATGCCTCTTGTTTTACGAAGCAACGTAACCTGTCGTAATTTCAATCGTAAAAATAATCCAAGATAATTATTTTGCCTAAGCTTCTAATATGATGCTTTAGTAAACTGGAATAATTTAGTTGTATTTTTATGATCATCATCGTGCTCATCATCAAAGCATGTTAATTAGTTTATAAAGCTTATTCTTTATATGCTTAAGTTAATTCTGTAAATATTCTAGAAATAGGCAATTACATTGTGCCGCATCAATTTGAAAAAAAAATTAATATTTCGCGACTTTAGACATCAGATTCAAGAAGAGCATAACAATCACGCTTAGGTCCATAAACTGCTCGACGAAAGTAGTCCACCCCTTAGATGTTTTTCGAGCTCGTAAAAAGTATACTTTCATAAAAATCAAATTTGTTCTGTTTTTGCTCACCTGTTTGTATTACAACACGTACACTAGTCGGTTACATTTTTCAAAACATAAAAATCATCACTAGATATTAAAGATAACTGCAATAAGAGACGATGTTCATTCTTTTGACAATTCAAAAACAAAATATTCTTTATTGTTACTAAATTAAACGTAATTTCTCTTTTTTCATATCGAAACCATACGATGTTAAAATATGAAAATACATTTAACTAAATGTGCGTAAAATTTCGACAATTAACATTAAATAATCAAATAATTTAAAAAAAGAAAGAATAAAAAAACCGTAACATTCTAAACCTTTGAGAAAAAAAATTATATATACGTATAAATAACTTGAAACTTTCTTCTAAAACTTCAGTCAAATTTTAAACTACCGTTTAAATTGTGAGGTTAAATTTTATCATATACTTGGAAAAAGTCTTAAGAATATTGACCTTAAACTTTTCTTTAAGTCAAATTTGAAGTTTACCTTGAAAAATTACAATAGACACCCTCTATTGTAGTGTTCTCCGAATGGAAATTGCAGTAACAGTCTTGAAATACTTAACTTTTTACTTGTTATTTGTTTTAATTTTCGAACATAAGTCTGATTTTCATCTAATACTATTATCAACTCATTAGATATTATAGCCATTAACTTTCATTAATAACTATAATACTTAAATTTATTACGATATTATAAAATAAACAGTCATTGTAATGAATACTATGCAAAGAAAGTCTTTTATTTATAAGATAGGATTATAATGACTGGCTTACTTATTGAAGAAACAATGGTATTCAATATTATACTTTTCGATTACATTAAAATTAAAATACATTAGTATTTACAGTAGATTAAAGTAGTATATTGAAATTTTTCTTTTACCAAAAGCAATTAGTCATTATAATCCAGCCAATTAACAAATATTAAACGTTTTGCAAGGAAATTTGTGATATAATTTGAATTAAAAAACAAAAGCGAAAGGAGCTATTATAATAACAAGTTTCATAATAATGACATGTATTTTTATTACAAACGTATATGAATTATTCAAGCAACGAGAATTAAAAAAATAAAAAAGCATTTGGTGGTGATAAATAAATAATAATTATTGTAAAGGATATATTTGGCCGCGTTATGTTAAAACCTACGTTAAATAGCCGTTAAATGGCCAAAGAATCATCATTTCAATATACGTAAGATTGTCGAAAGTATTACGAGGCGACATTTATTTTACAAAATTTCTGCCGCCCTTTGCAGAGCAAGAGAATGGACAGCAACAAGAGGCTAACAAAAGGCAAGCAAAAGTTTCGAGCGAATCTCTTTCGCAGTCCAGCATCGGCGTTAGTGTGACTCTTGTGACTATCGCGTGACGTATTACTGGGAAGGCTCGTCTGAAGCGAGGAGCGTACCGAGTCTCCCGGAACCACGATTCAGCACAGAACTGACTAATGGCACGGAAAGCGGCCACGAAGTGGTAACGAGGATGTGGGCGTGGACGGAGCGAAGAGGCCACGAGTGCGGCGCGTAACGATGCCGCGGCCATTAGCATTGTGCGCATGCGGGGCGTGCGGCAAACGAACTTACGATGATGATGTCGAGGTCGTTGGTGAGGTGATCCGGAAGTACGCGTTTGCTGACTTCCTCTTCCGTCATTCCATCGAACCTGTCGTGCTTCTTCCTCTCTTTGTACGTCTTGGCTCGTTTCTTAGCTTCAGCCAGCTCAGCTCTGTAAACGAGAACCAAGGGGTTATATTGCGATCGATCATTGCGAATCGGTTGATCAATATGCCCTACCGTCCGCTGAGCTAACCATTCTGCGAAGCATGAATGGCTCGCCTTCGCAAGCAAGTTATCTCAGATTAATGAGAGGCTGCGTTTTGGCAATTGACGCATTTTATTATTTTCGCACTATTTTTGAAACTTGAGTTCCAAAATCTAATAGACGATAATTCGGACGCTGATATCTCCGGATACATAATATGAGCCGCCCTTAATGCATCCACGTGGGCGTCATTTGCCAATACAATTGTCAATAATAATTACATTAAAATGAAATGTTATATTATGGCAAGTAGCAACTTTTCTTTCATTCATTCGAGTTCTTTCGTCAGAAAAATTGTTAAGATATTATTTGTATGGATTGTAATGTATTTCGGGTGGCTTTTACGCAGACCGTTATTAAAATTGACTAGGGCGATTAAAATCAATTTGTTCATTCAGCTGTTGACTTTATTTTTAATAATTCCACGTTCTTTGAGCGCAATGTGCTGTCCTTTTAAATAAAAATTTTAATTGGCCGCCAAAATAGAGTATAATATACAAAAATTAATAATAATAATAGTTTGTTGGTTTTTGAAAGCAAACCGAAAGGTAGAATAATATTGTTTACTATGAAATTTTTTGAAAATTCAATACCGTGTATTTTAATGTATCTTTTTTTTTTTTGTTTAAAAAACAGATTTAATATAACAGATTCCTCCGTATATTAGCTTTATATATCAGATAGAAAATCGCTTAAATTATGTTTTAAAAGTCAATCCGAAATTGACGATCCATTCATTTCAAATAAAATATATTTGATTGTGTAGTGCAAGCGACTTCTTTTCTCACTTTCCTACTTGTAACGAAAACAAGTTTTTTTGTTAATGCATCAACAAAAAACTAGTGATGTAAATAAAAAATACAACTCTTTTATTATATTATTTTTATTTAATATATTTTATAACGTTTTCTAAAGAGACAATGGGGATCTTTTGAGCCACTTTTTAGCCAGACATATGTGACTAGACTCTAGATTTTTATCTCTTCAGCATTTAAACTTTTTTTTAGGTATTTGCTAAACAAAATTTATGTCCCATAGAAATAAAAATAATCGAGTAATGAGATAAATTGTCACGTTATTATTTAAATAAATTTAACTTTACAACTATTGTAAATTACATTAAGTTTAAAAAATTCTATTTATTAATATTACTCAAATTGATAGAATTGAATGTTGTAAAAATGGGTTTATAAATAAATCGCATTTGAATGTATTTGCTAAAATTAATTACCAAAGTCTTTCTTATTTACCTTAAAAGTATATTGTTTGTTTCTTTTAACAGGTAATAGGTATTCAACGTTCGAACCGCGAATAGTTGAAAACATTAAAAATTTCATGCTAGTTTGTCAAAAAACATTTTTAAGCTTTTATTATTTTTATCTCGGTAATGTACTTGTGCACCCTATGAATATCTTATCAATATTTTTAATTTTACAAGAGATGTGATTTTTTTTTATTTGATAGTCATTAAACAGTCACAAGTAAATATTTTAAGCTTCTTTAACAAATAAAATATGGCATGCTTTCAAACTCCATCTATTTGATTAATCAAAAATGAAGATAGTAAGTTTAATCGTGAGCAGAAATTAATTTATAGATATGAATTTAAATGATGCATGATTTAATGAATGATTCTAAAAGTACAGATTTGTATGAATTCGTTATTAGTGAATTCGGCCAAATTTTAAAACAGCTTTGATGTATGAATATATTTTTTGATAGAATCTTCCGAGTTCCAGAGTTATAAACGCATAATAGAGTTAAATTAAATCTCACTTTGCACATTTTAAGGCCATGTGAAAAAGGACTTTTCAAAACTATTTTTAGTCTAAAAAGCATTACGTATTGATTCGAAAATTCTATAAGAGAATGTTTATTCATTTCAGTTCATTATTAATATTAATACGCATAATGAATTATACGTTTTAGTCTCTTGGGTAATAAAAACTGTGAAAAATATATAGACAAATATGTTATAACAGGTGTTATCTGTTGAGAATTGAAACTCTATGCTAATAAGAGTGTATATATTTTTTTTTTATCATTTTTAGATTCTAAATTTTATTATTTCTAAATATAACTAAATACTTGTAAAACAATGTTTAAATGCAAAGTTTTGAAAAATTAATAATAATTAATAAAAATATATCATTAATCCAATAATGTAAGACATGTGTAATATTTTAATATCATTGGCTGTACATATAAGTACTATTCAAAGTAACATTGTAGATATAAGTAATAATAAATTAAGCTCTTCAGATTTGTAAAGTTAGTTTTAGTAATCGCACTGACTATAGTCTCAATAAAAAATTGCTTGGATTCTAGTAAATCCAATTTATATTTATTTTTAACGTGTCATGCAGCATATTTATTAAATATAATCGTTTATACAGTCTTAATGCTTCAGTGTTCATTGTACACGCAATTCTAGGATTCCTCTATTTTTAATTACTCAGATTATAAATTGTATTGTTATTGAAATTTATTAAAGTTTAAAATTACTCTAGATAGACGATTAAATATATACCTTCTAAAGCACTTAAATGATGTTATTTAAATACGCTAAGTAAGTTATAGAATTGTACAGACAACGAAAAGCCCCTCATAATTCTTTTCTTAGATATGTATCTGAACCAATAGAAAAATTAAAATCTCTGAAAATCTAATAACCATTATCTATGAAAAAATTACCTTCTTGATACTCAGTTTTTGACAAACTTCTTAAACTACTTAATGGCCTGTAAAATATGATCACATGTATCTAGAATTATATAAACAAGCCGAAATAAAACCAGAATAAAAGTTGGAAAATAAAGTCACCGCAAGTTAACGAAATAACAGTCAATAAGCACAATAAGTTATCTATCCAATATCTAATGGCTTCGCATTAATTTTTACTTGATACTTACTCTTCAGGCGTGAGGATCATCTCACATTTCTTCTTTCTACCGCGTTTCTTTGGCTGATGCACCAGCTGAGCATTAACAGCGCCATTCATCATCTGTAGATTCATTTGGTGTTGCTGTTGTTGTTGTTGTTGTTGTTGTTGTTGCTGTTGTTGTTGTTGTTGTTGTTGCTGCTGTTGCTGAACCGAGCATATGGAGTTGGGTGGCGTGGAGGTGGGTGTGACGAGGCCCGGTTGGGCGCCACCACAAGTCATGCCATCCGGATTGTCACCAGGGCTACTTGCCGTTCTAATACCGCTCATCGTCAGCTCCTCGTCGACGAATGAATACGGATCCACCGGCGTCTCGCACTTTATCGAAACCTACAAGGGAAATTCAGAACACACGCCTTGCTTATATTAAATGTCTTGGATTTAGAGTTAAGAGTAAAACTGATTACGTAGGGCTTTTCCATTTTTGAGCCTTTCTCCTTATTCGCACGTACTCGACACTGCGGTTTTCCAATTATTCAATTTTAACAATCGTCCGTATTGTCAAGTAGTGCCGACTATTATACAAATGGAATGTTATCATGTTACACAAATTAATCAACGACCCCTAGTACAATCAAGAAGAAGTTTCATTCTACCCGATGAATTAAACCAATCTTCTGCGCGAATTAATATTAAAATTAAGAATGTTGAAATTTTGAACTCTTCGTGTTTTAGTGATGCCATCTTATACATTGATGGATAGATGAATATCAAATATTTATAAATTGCAACAATAATGGTATATCATCTTATAATGTCACTAGTAAGAATTTAACGACAACCACAAAATCAGTATTGTTTCATACTTTAATATTATTTTGGCAATTTTTAGCTTGTATTTTACAATTATAATTATAATATTTGCTTTTGTAATTTTTTTATTACTAAACTTTTTAATAATAACTAAACTATGCGAAAATATTTTATAAAAATCTTAACTTATATTTAAATTGTCATTAAATTTGAATAATTTATTACAAACGACGCGCTTTCACGGCCTAATCACAGATTGAAATCCGAAGGAAAAACTCTAGAATCGAGATGGGTATGTAACATTAATGAAATGCCACCAATACAAATAATTGTGTAAATTGTTATATTTCATATTTCATCTCTTCTGTATTTATACCAATTACAAGACGTTACTCAAGTTTTATTTTCTTAATAAAACTAAAAAATAAAACTTTTCCTATGAAATTATTCCTATGAAACTAAAAAAATAAAACTTTTCCTAATTAAAAAATATTGGCATAAATTTGTTGACGGTAATAGCTATATAACGAAGTAAATCGAGTAAACATCTAAATAAACAGATTGCTAGTCATTTAGGCCAGGATATAGGTGCCCGATTATCACTTTAAGATAATTTACGGCCATATTTGTATTAAGTAAATTATAATGTTTTCATAAATAATTAAATTTCATAAGAAAATTAAAAATTGCATATAATAAATGGTTTTTTTAACTTCTAAAAAATCTTTATAGTGCCACAAATGGAATTTTGATCAATCAGTTAAGTTCAGTATTTAAAAAAGTTAAGGCTGCATATGCTACAACAAAAATATTTTTTTAAGATACTAATAGTATGTATGCATAAAGCCACTTTTGACAAATAATTTATATTTGAATGTAAAGAATATTAATTATATTATTATTTGTCAACATTTTTTCTACATTTCAAATAAAAGCTAACAAAAAAATTTGTTCGCATGGTATATTAATATTGACATGTATAGGATTAGTATAATGAAAATATGGCAATAAAGTTTATCAGTCTAGTATGCATAAACAAACAATTTACAAAATAATAGTGTTGAAGAAATATCTAATTATATTTTACTTTTAAATCACCTTTAAATATCAATATCATTTCAAATTTAACTATATCAATAATCAAGAAAACATAAGAAACAACGCCAAAACAATGCTTGTTGAGTTTAAACCCATTATTAGTAAAAATTGTTGAAAAGATGATGTGATTCATTTAAAACATAGTTATTATCGCTTCGTGCTCGACACCAATAATTAAATAAACTGTTTTAAAGCTATTCAGTTTTCATGAAACGTAGTATTACTGAAAATGCTAAGAGAAAATAATTCTTAAATTACATAAAATACAAAATTATTCTATTTAAAACAATGAGAAATAGTATCTTAGTGTAATATTATATTGTCTGAACAAATAATTGATCATTGCAATAAAAGCTTTCAAATAAACTAATGTTAGTAAAATAATGATAAGTGTATTGTATTTGTTTACTTTTTGAGAGAAGAAGTTACAATCAATAATAAATACTTTTTATATTATTTACATTATTGATTAAAACTATCCACAAGAAATCTAAAATTAAAATTTTTAGAATTTGAAATTCTTACATGGATAATGCATAAAAATTGCATCAGCTTAATGTATATATTTTAGTACAAAGTTGCTTGATTAAACTATTTTGTTGATTTTCCATGTGATTAATATAAAATTATGATGTTAAATATATATATTTATAAAAGTGTAACAACGACAGTAGATAACAATTAGTTGAATTTCAATTAAATGTAAAATTTTTTTTAAAAACAGGTTCAAGCTTGGGATTAAAATTATTTTATAAATCAATTTTTTATAGATAATACCCGTCTCTTATTCTTCAACTCAAGGAATCAATAAATACTTTGATAAATAAACTGCTTTATCAATGCAAAGATATTATCAATGCGATAACCGTATTGGTAAAATAGGTGCATTGCTTTCTTATCAAATTAAGACAAGATTGATGTATATAAGATAATTTTTCGTAAAATATCATATGCAACTTGAGATACATTGTTGATAGATGAACAGCAAAGTTTCGCAAACGAAGAGATATAATCAAAAGTAGATGGCAAAGAAGGTAAAAGAAACAAAGGATAAGCACCAAAAGGAAAATAAGAACGCTAGCCAATGGAAATGGAGAGTGTGTTTTATGCCTATTATCCCGCGCACGCGCGCTAGTTAAAATGAACGAGGTATGTAAATTTCTCGGTACGTTGCGCAATTCCGACATCAAACGGCACAGCGGCTAATGTATGATGGAACTTCGTAAACTGCGTATCAAAAGAGTAAAAATGAGGGTCTCGATTAGCTAATTTTTTCCCTATTAGTATTGCATGTGCTTACGATTGAACATTAAAGCGCGCGACCTAAAGTTTTACCCTCTCGTAATTTGAATTTAAGTCCGAGTTCAACATTGAACTTAAGGATCAATCTCCTTTTATTATTCTATATAAACTGGGCAATAAATAATAGTTTTCATTGCGTACAAAATTTCTGAATACTATTTTTTTAACGTACATATTCAGCAAATGCATTGATAGTTTTTTTGGTATTTGCGTCATTCTAATTAGTCCATCAACATAAGATTTTGTTATGTAAACAAAAAATCTATAATTTTTTGCAAATATTAAAAATTTTGATAATCAGTATGATAATTTTCCGCAAAGTTGTTTCGGTACTTCTGAATTTTTATATATTTTTTAATTATAAGTTACCTGTATAATTTACATTGATTTACTTCAATTTTATTGTTTTTTCTGCATTCCAGATATAATAAATTCGGATACTCAAAAACAAAAGGGTACATGTAATGCATACTATGTATAGGCTATTCTAGGTTTATCATTCCACTGAATTTCCATTCAATGTACGAAACTACATTCGCAAATACTTGTTTTTTTAGTACGCGTATACAATTTTTATGAAAAATATAAAAAGAAACTATTTTATGTAATGTACATTGAACTCACCTATCAATTATAAAAATTGTTAAATTGACATTTTTTTCATTATGATAGACTAAATAGGATTATAGTAAATCAAAATAAGTTTGATAAGTATTCTAATTTATGACAAAAGAGATGTAAAAAACTGTTTGTTATACGTTTAAGAAAGACTACATCAAAATTACATATTACTGCAATTATATTTATTGAGATTAAATTCAGTATATTGAAATTGTAAAAAATAATACGTCCCATTACATGATCGTTCATTTTCATTTTATTGTTATTTATTATTGTAGCAAAATTTTATGTAAATATTTTCTAATATAAATTTATTTGTATTTTCACTATCTCACCATTAATCATAATAATAAAATAACATTCCAACTATTTAAAAAATTATTAATACTATAATATATTTCATAAAAGATTTTTAGCTTTAGAGATTTTAAAAGTATTTCTTACAATGTCTTTTTAATTAAATGAACCAATTCTATTTAATCTACTTATAAATATTATATTTTAAAATAAAAACAAATAGAAGAAAAATAACCTTTTGCGTTCATTTGGTAATTTAATGTGTGGTTGTAATACACCGTGCATAATATAATACATTTCGTTATTCATATATAACATACTTCCATCGTTCTTTTAATGATTTAATAGATATGATTTGATAGATATGATTTGATAGATAAACCAGATGAAAGAATAGTTAAGTAGTATTATTTAGAAACCTGCATTAGTTTAGTTAGTGTGTGAAAGCCGAGATTATCGAAAATAATTTATATTATGTAGTAAATTTATTATTAAATTTTAATTTCTCGCAAAAGTAAAAGTATTTAATTTGAATAAAATTCGCTATAGTTACTGTAATGAAGTTTTAACCCGATCTATTTGACGAACGACCAACTAGTAATGTGTATACTTATTAATTTATTATTGTTGGAAAAATTTTGTCAAATGGAAATAATGTTACATATTAAGAAACTATAAATAAAAAAAGAATTAAATATAATTATATTAGTGCTTAAAGTTGGAATTTTAAAATGTAATTAGATTATCAAAACTTGATGTAATTATTTGCATTATGATATTAAAATTCGAAAATCTAATTTGTAACGATTTTACAATTGCAAATTAACTTTTTATAGTAAACTAAAATAAATAAATAAATCCTGTGTCTTCTACATTAAAGATATACGTGATATTCAATTTAAATAGGTAGAGAAGGTTTAATATAATCGGTCATGTCTACGTATATACATCAAAACTTACCCTCCACTCGAAAGCTAATCCGCTTTATATCAAAATGAATTGTGATCACTAAATTAACGAACGATTACAATGCGATAAAATATTCAAATATCTCTGAATAATTTCACTAACAAGTAAAAAAAGGCACTTTCACAATCCGAAAGAGTCCAAATTGCTCGATAAAGACCTCCGGCGTGCCATAAATTTTGAGTACAGCATCGTAAAGCATCCCCCTAACGCATAACTGAGAGAAGGGAGAGAAGTTGGTGGCAAGATGCAGCAAAACGGAATGAAAAAAATTCTTACAGCGATATATCAATAGCTGAAATTGTGTGGTCGTATCAATTGCAGAGATACATTGCACATGCTAATATATTTATCGACTCAAATCCAATAATTGAAATAACATGCGCAAATCAAGCCTAAAATTGTCGATTATTGCAATAATACTTAACGTCCCATTATGAATGTTAATTGAACAGTAGATGGAGGAAAGTGCTCACGCATAGATTATTGTGACAAGATTTCAATGACATTTCAATATTTGATAACTGTTGTTATTGAGTAGGGGAGACCGAGCATCTTAATAATGACTTTAATTTCGACTGCAACGCTGAGAAACCTCGCGTAAAATTCTGCCGGCATTCAATTTAGCCGACTCGAATAAGCAAGAGCACAGTGACAAAATTGTATTTCATAAGTCACCGGAATGCGAAGGCTGGCTGGCTCCGGAGTCGTGAGGTTATTCGAGAAGAGGGTCGATGATTAGACGAGCACTTACCTGCCCAAGGGTTGCGGCAGAGGAGCCCGGCTGCTGGGGCTGGTGTTGCGTGGCCGATATTGGCGTCAGCGGCGTATGAGGAGTGTGAGGTGTGTGAGGAGTGTGTGGTGTTAGCGGTGTGTGGTACTGTTGGCTGCTGTCACCGCCGGTGCTTCTCATCTCGAGGTCGGGACTGGTCTCGTAGCCGTCGTCCCTCGCCTCCTGTTTCACCAGTACGCCTGCAACAGACGTCATCCAAACGCGTACAATTTCTGGCTTTTACAACAACCAAAATCCCCCGACCTGCGACCTCAGTTAAAATTCAGCGTTTCTTTTAGCCAGTCATTCGTGACAATGCTCCAATGGAATTCAATTTTTGGCTTTGTCTTTTTATATATTTTTTTTTCATTACCTATTTTGCATTAAGGAGAAATTTACCTTTGGACTATATCGTGCTGTATGAGAAGGAAGGAGGTAATTGAGCAATGAGAAACGTTATTTGGTGGCTCATGAGATACCGAGCGTCGATGAGATCATTTTTTTTACCACGAGCGATTTGTTCCGAAAACTAAATTCCATTCGACTTTAACGGCTAAATAGTCTTCAATTGAAAGCTCAAAGATTTTAATTTAACGAAATCTATACTTTCCGAGCAGAAGGAAGCATGCATAAAAAAATCGATAAATAATACTTTATATTTACTTCTGGAAAAGCTCGAATTATCTCGTTTAAGCTGGTAAATTGTACATTTATTATAAATTCGATTATCTAAATTTAAACTTAAAGGCCAAGGCGGTCGTAGGGTAAAGTTGATCTATTAATTATTGGACATTAATTATAATCTATGTACGAAAGTAAAAAAAAAATTGATATTTTTCATTTTTCCATTTTTTATACTAGTATTAGGGTAGGCATTAATTATTCTAATTTTGAAAAAGTAAAAAATTAAATTTATATAATTGCTTTTAACTAAAAAAATGAAAAGAAATTTAATAAAATTAATCAACTTATTCACTTACATTGTATTAAAATATAATTGATAAAATAAAATTTTATAAAGAGTATACTAATATCGTTATTTTTTACTACAGTAAATATACTGTGCTTTTATTTTTTTAATTTTATTTTCATTTTAGTAGTTTTGACTGCAATTAATTCAAATACTAAACGGTCGTGTATTTATAATTCAATTTACAATAACTTTATAATCATTTTATATATTTGGAAAAGAATATATGATACAATTATAATTTCAAATATTTACGTTAATCGTATTACCATTAATATTGATCTAATTTCTGTTCCTAATATTTGTAAAACTTAATTTTCAAATTTCAAATCAAATTAGTAAGATTTTTTAAACAAAATTATTTAGTAATAAAAAGCCATACAGGATTCTAATAATGTAACTGAATAAAAGATATAATTGGATATTATATAATTCAAGTTAGAATTAATTTTTTTTAATAGCTTAACTCGAGGGATTTTCTTTCTATTATTTATAAATAAATTATTTACAAACTAAGTCTAACTGAAATATTAGAAATTGCTTTAATTTTAAATTTATGTAATTATCATATTATTACTTCATTTTATTTCTAATTAATACCTCTCATTTATATTATTTATATTAAAACAATCCCGCTTATATTTATTTAATTACTATCATATTTAAAAAAAAACGGAAGAAATAACTGATTTAAATATGAATTGATAAAGTATGTTTGTGAAATAGTTATATTATACGTTATAAAATGTAATTCGAATGAAAATATATTTTACCTGAGCAGTTCATTGTTGCACCATTTGGAACCCCATTTGCCACTGGCGATGGATAAGACCTAAAATCAAATTACTTTTATTATAATACATATATGATGTTTGTTAAATAATATGTCGGATTTTCTTGAAATAATTATTGGTGTATCACTATGCACTTGTATAAATAAAGTAATCGATTTGTCTATCAAATATTTATCAATCGAATTGTATAACTTTAAAAATTCATAAAACAAATTCGTAACATAAATTCATTAAAATTTCAATCAAAATAATAATTAATTAAATTACTTTAGTACTAAATAATGCTACTAAAAAATTACTGATTACTAAATAATTAATCAGATAATTAATTTTAACTTTTTCAAATAATTTTTTTAAAAATTAATTTTCATTCGATTATTTTTAAGATATATATTAAGTGTAATAACATATGAGATTACAATTGATATTTCACATTACTTGTAAAGAAATAATAGTGTTTTTCGATGCTTGTTATGGAAAATATAAATAAAAATAATAACCAAAGTTACAATTTTTATTGGACTTAAATGTTAAAATAAAATTAGATTTTTAAAAGTAAAAAACATTTTTATATTTTTAAATGTTTGATTATTTTCAATTAATGTCCAATTATTATGAATAAATACAGAGAAGCTTCTAATCAAAATTAATACCCGTTCACCTTACGTATGCGAAACTAAATTAAAAAAGATATTTATGTTTTCTCAATTACTAACGATAATTAATTATTGAGAATTTGTACTATGACCCGATAAATTTTATCTTTTATACAATAAATTGTGCAATAATGAAGTATTTACTAAATAGAGAAATAACAGATTATAATTATATCGAGATTTGTATTTTATAACCACTATAAATTTTAGTTTAAAGACATCATAAAATAAGTATAAAAAAGGGTGTAAAAGAAAAAAATTTTATATAAAAATTGATTAATAGAAAACGCTTTTAATAATACGTATGTTATTTTATTTAGTTTAAATTGTTAAGATGCATCTATTAATAGAATACAGCTTATATATGTTAAAACAAACTTTTACATACATTGCCATTATTTGAAGATTAAGCAATTTTAAATAGAAAACATAAATATACACAATATGTATTGACAATTTTAATTAGTATATACATATATACATATATATATATATAAACAATATAATTTTTATGCAACCTAAATACTATATTTTTTAATTCCACATAAAATAAATATCTTTTAAGAGATGTAAATAAATTATATCTGCAATTATGTTTTTTACTTAGATCCATTGTTTTAGTTGTAAAATAGGCAAACCATAGGTATAAAAAAATTATGGGAATATCGGATTGGAATGCATAGTTAAACATGTGTGGAAATACCACGTGTAATCTTCAATTAAAAGATAAAACTATTGATTATAATTATGAAATCAGGTAAATGTGTCAAAAATCCTGTTTCCGAAAACATATATAATGTACAATATATATATCGATATTTATAGTAAAATCAAAAGCGTCAACATATTACTTTCTAGATTATGTCATTTTATAATTGGTTTACAATTTATCTTATCTTAAAATCATATTTGAATATCTTATTAAAACTCAAATTCGCATTTTTTTGTAAGTAACTTCACTTCAATATATAAATAATCCTCCACCTTTCTATTTAATTTCATTTTCCATTTAATAAGATTTTATTCTGATGGGTTTTTACAATTTTCTATTCTACGTTTCCGAATGCCCTAGCTTAACGAAATTCTTCTAGCAATGAAACTCAATACCAATCTATTTAAAATAATATATATATATATATATATAAGAACAAACGATAAAATCGTTAAAGCCCTTCGTCTGGACAACCCAGTAATCCTCGTACTTGCACGAATATAAATGCGTGCGTACGTGTATAAAACTCACTTAGTCATAGTTAATCTTTAATTACACGCATGCAGACAGGCGCAGGTATGCGTGCACGTGGATGAAAGCGACCGTGGGAGGGCGCGCACATGTGTGGGATCGTTTTGATTTAGAGACGAGCCGGTGCGGTGCGTATGTTAATTGGCATTTCCTATTACCGCAATTTGATTGGAGAGGAGAGAAGAGGTTGCCCGCACCCGCGCCGCCGTCTACCCGAGCATTAACGCTCGATAGCGCCAAACTCCTTAATAGACTCTGCAATTCGATTTAGCCCGCGCACGCTATTCCTATACCCTTTCGGCACCATCTCCCTCATCTATACCGACACGACGCCAGGTTCCTTCATTCCTTCGATCGTTATTGCGTACGAATTGCTCACCTCGTGACGTGATGACCGACTTTGCCCTGCATCCCACGCACCAAAGCATAATTGTATTTCATTGCCGGCCGAACGATCGACCATGTAGACGTACGAAGAGGATAGAGACTTAATTTGTCTTCGAAAAGGATTCAGATAAATAAGAAGGGCGATTCTCATAACAGCCGCTCGAGACACTGATTGAGGAAATTAGATTTGGCGAGTCAAATAGGAAAGTGCTCGAGACTGCGATCACTCGGGAAAAAAGGCAAGAATTTTTTGCAGTTCGTTAATTGGAAATGAATATAAATACATGTAGACAGTTTAAGATATCTAGTGCTACCTACTTATACGTACGGACTGATTGTTTCTATTAGCTGTTTGTAACTATTTTCAAATGACAAATAGTTATTATACGCGTT
>JAPYYT010003944.1:0-11195 GCA_030522565.1 Ceratosolen corneri | reverse complement strand
CCCCCACCCCACCCCATCCAACCCATTCTTTTCCTTTCCATAAGAAATAAAAATCTTCGAGGGGTTAGAGGAGGTTGCGGTCTTGCGAAGGCATATTTAATTTTACATTGTGAAATAAAATGAAACCTAAAATACGTAAGTAGTGTTGAAGGATTATGAAGCTTAGATGTTAAGGTACGTTTAGATTAGAAAAAGTGCTAGATTTAATGGTAAATATCGCTGCAATGCCGACGGAGAAAAGAGCTGTGGCTTAAATATATATTATAAATAGTCGCGCGAATCTTGGTGTACAAATTTGTTCTATTTTCATTTGCCCTACTCATTAAGATTCACATTACTATTATTATCATCATTATTATTATCATTATTATTATTAATATTATCATCATCATTATTATTATAATTATTATTATCGTCATTATTATTATTATAATTATTATTATCGTCATTATTATTATTATCGTCATTATTATTATTATCGTTATTATTATTATTATTATTATTATTATTATTATTATTATTATTATTATTATTATTATTATTATTATTAGCATTATTATTATTATTATTACGATTATTGTCATCGTCATCGTTTTGTCATTATTATGATTATGATTAGTAGTGGTAGTAGTGGTAGTAGTAGTGTTAGTAGTAGTAATAGTAGTGGTAGTAGTAGTAATAGTAGTGGTAGCAGTAGTGGTAGCAGTAGTGTTAGTAGCAGTAGCGCTAGTGGTAGTGTTAGTAGTATTATTATTAGTATTAGTATTATTAATACTATTATTACGATTATTATATTGTATTTGCTCAGAACGCAATAAAAGTGCAAGTGTACATGCTCGCGATGCGTGCGTTCCTTTTGAGCGGCAACACGACGACTGCTGTTGATGTTATATTTTTGTTATTTTTATTATATTGCCTATGGGCGATCGCGAGCGGGGGAGGGGGAGGGGGTGGGGATGGCGCCATCACCGACTTGCTGCTAAACGAACGAAAAGACTTGATAAATAGTAGAGTAAGCAATCTCACTACAATGACACACATCGGTGAAAAGGCGCATTCTCCGCTCGCGATCGTCCAACAAAAAGCGAAAAAACATATATATATGTGTGTGCGTGGCTGTTTGTGTGCGTGTGAGTGCATGCGTGCGCGCGTGCGTGCAAAAAAGCCGAGAGAAAGGGAGGATTGAATGGGTGAATAGTACGCGCGCATACGCGTGTGCGTACATGCGCAGGCATATACGCACACGCGTACACGCGCGTATGTATATATATATATATATTTTTTTTTTTTTTCGCGTTCGAAATTTTTGTTGTTATTGTCTAGAATATTCACGATGTATTCGCTCAGTACCTGCAAAGAGGGTTACGAGTTCTTGCGCAATTTAATTCGAAAATGCCTTCTTTGAGAAATAAAAGAAACCTAGATAAGTTAACACGATCTCTTTCTCTCTCTCTCGACGTGCACCGTACGCGAGTCAGCTGAGACACAGATACATAAAGTTTCGCGCATGCATACGCTTTAGCAAACAAAAATGACAAGAAAAGCAAAAAACAACATAACAATACAAAACGTAACAAAAAAAGAAAGAAAGAAAGAAAGAAAATTCACGAGATGATAGAGAGCCAATCGGATCTGTAAACTCAAAAGTCAACAGACGACAGAAGCTGCACTTGAGCACGAATGATACTTATGTACGTAAACTACGTAGTACCTAATAAAATTTATTAACAAGCATCAGAGCAGCATCCGCAATTGACATAAATGAGGCGTGAAAGAGTGCTCGACTCTACAACCGAGTTAAAGTAATTTTATTCTAGTTAGAAAATGTATACGACTAGCGTTTAGCTAAGAAACAGAAAGAGACGGAGGCCGATGCGAGAGGTAGCTCATGATAATGAAAAAAGTCGCGCGCACACACTGGCGTGACTGCAGTATTTCTTAAGAGGAATATGTAATATTAAGGATTATTTATTTGGTGGATCTCCGTACGAAAAATGTCCGCGCCCTCCTCTGTGTACTATACGATTAATTAGGCGACGAGCAGGAGGGGAGCGATATTTTCACGTATGGCGCATGCGCGCGCGCGCGCGCGAGCGCGTAACGCTACATAAACATAGCCGTGTTTTTCTCTTTTCATTCGCTATACACAATTCGCTCATTCTCGTTTTTTCTCCACACTCTTCCACCCTTTCATTTTTATTCTCTCACTCTCTCTCTCACTCTCTTAACTTTATATCTCTTCTTCTTTCCCCCCCTATTCGCACCCCCCCTCATCCACCAATCTTCAATCACTTATCGACACTTTTCAAATATGTGCGAAGACGCTCGATTCCGTTGTAGCAAAATTTTGACGTTTGTTTCTCTCTTTTTTGTAATATAGTAGATATATATATTATACGTAAACGTATATAAGTATAAATGATTTTTGTCGATGATATTCGAGGAATTTGACGTGTATTATTTTGTGTATAATCCGAGGTAATGCGGCCAGGGCCGCGACACTTTCTGCTTTCTTCATTTTCTCACGCCGATTAAACAGAGAGAGGAAACAAAAAAAATCAACACGCACACACGCACGCGCACACAGGCAGACACACAGCCAGACACGCGTATCTACGCATGTACGTACACGTATATACGCGTATATACATATAGGCGTATATATATGTATATGTATATATATATATATATATATATATATATATATATATATATGCATATATGTGCGTGCGCGCGTATGTACGCATGCGTGTATGTACGTGCGTGCTCGTGTGCGTGCGTGCGTGCGTGTGTTGTATGTATCGCTGAAGAAAATTATCCTACGGAACGACAGCCGTTCCGCGATTTTTGTCATTGTAAACATTATACCGATTATACGATTGCTATAAAATGATAAACAAAAAGACGAATAAATACGATTCGAATAAAAATCATGAGAAAAAAAAAACAGAAATACATTTGGCTTTTATTCATTGCACACGGCCCTAGCCGTGGCAGATGCACCTTCCGACTTCCCTCCAATCCCGCCATCCATTTTTTTATTTTCACGTATTATTTTAACTGTAGCACGAGTAGGCCCGCGCTTATTATAATTTTTTTTTTGTTTCTCCATTATATTGACGAGAGAGAATTGTCGAGGCGCACGTGATAAATGCGCCGCGGCCGAGCGCTATTCCGCTAATTTATCGCTCGCGCTCGCTGCCCGGCGCATTTATCCCTCCTCCCTCCACCTCCTCCTCCCACCGAACACACAAACGAGACTCGCTTCTGAATAGGGCCCCGGCTGTATTGTCCGAGGGCCGAGTCTCGCTGGACTCGAGAAAGTTACGGCGAGCGACGGCTGCCACGCAACTCTGGTCGAAGGTGAGCTAAGGGAGTCCCGAGGAGCAGCAACTCTTTCGCGGGCGAACTCGTGTGTCTCTCTCTCTCATCAAAAACTTGGGACACGAGAGCCGTGCGCCGCATTATTCTAAAACACGCCTCGCCACTTGAGATATGGCCGTGTCGAGGAAGTTCTTGATCCTTTCCTGCCTCCCCCCCCCCCTTCCTCGCCCCGCCCGTTGTTTCATCCCACGCAGGAAAAACACCAGAGATATGGAGAACGCTCGGGTGAAGGCGGGGGGAGGGGGGAAGAGAGAGAGCGTTGTGTAACGTGGGATTAACAACCCTTCTTGAAAACTGGGAAATAACGAGTTTTGCACTCGCAGAAATATTCATGTCTTATGTATACAGTTAATTTAAACTTTGCACTGGAATATAATTGTTGCTAATAATTATTATGCTTTGAAGAATCTTCCAAGGCCTTTGTCTTATTCTTGTTTTTTTTTTTTTTTTGTACTGCCCCATTGCATTCGCTATTTATTCTCAAGAGATCGAGGCCCACTCTTTATGATGCGTAATAGTTTGGAGTGGAGAGTACGGGTGGTGGGATGCTGTAGAGAATCGCTCGGATCTTATTATCGAATAAGGCTCTACGTGACTTGCAATGGGAATATGAATATCCGCGTCTCCAGAAAAAGTCTCCGCATTATTGTTTTGTGGCAATTAAGAGAATTTGGCGGGAAAGAATGGCTCATTATTTCGTTGAGTTTCAAAGCCTCGAGAATTATGCTCATCTACGCTGCTTGCATGACTAATTCGCCCGGCTCGCGGGATCGACCGAAATTTCAACAGAATTTCCCTCGAAATAATAACAATAATGCGGCTCGGATGAAAAGTATAATATTTCCTTCCCACGCCACGAGCGAGTGTTAATGCTTTCCCTTCATTTCCCGAAGCCGAGCCGACGAATAAATCAAGCCCCGATTGTCTAATTATTAAAAGCGCCTCGCTAAGCTTAAGATTCTTATTATTTGCCTGAGAGTCATAAATGTACGTAATCGCACGACATCCACACGCGCACAATGTACTCGGCACTCCTATCGCTATCGCTCGACTGCAATTCAATATTATTCCGAGCGCTCCACCATATTTATGGCGAATTTAAGCATTTCCTTGAAAGATGAAACATGAAAAACCTATTGCTTCCCGTCTATAACTCCATCCCAACTCTCCAATGTCCGATACATCCTTGACCAGCACATTACCGCAGCATAATAATACCAGGGGTATTCCATAAATAGCAAATATGCTCCCGATAAGAATGGCTCGGCTAAGCGGGCGAGCGACGCACGATCGAAGATAATTTGATCAACCGCCGAAGAATAATAATAACCATCAATACAATCTCTACTCGATTGACTTGCCGTGCTTTTTATTCCCTGGAAATATCCGCTCCTCTTTATGGGGTGACAAAATTGTCCATTTCACGCGCTGTCTGTCTCGCTCGGAGCGACGGTATCGATATTCCCCCCACCCGTCCTACCGCCGATAAAACGCGACTTGCCGACATGGACAATACGTGCGAGGCGCTCTTTACGACTCTTAAAATCACAACAAAATCAACTTCCCGTGGCGATCGCTCGATCGCTCCCGAGTTTCCGAGTCGCTAACGACCTACACTACCGACGCCAGTTGATCCTCGATCGAAAGCTCAAGAGCCATCCAGTCAGCCTCCATATCCATAAGTCTCTCGGGCCCTCTCTCTTCCATCTCCGTATTTCGGGATATTAATATGTTATTGCGGAAAGACGCTCTTATGAAAGTCCAAGCGCAACGGGAAAAATATGTCTGGCCATTCTCGCTCTCTGCACATGCGCGCCCCACACCCTCCCACCCTCCCACCCGCTCACCGTCGCAGCGGAGCGTAAGGGACGAGAGAAAAAAGACAAGGGGATGCTTGACTGAGTCCGAGAGATGCATGGCCGAATACGCGTCTGCTCGCATACGTGTTTCTCTTTGCCTTATTTGCTCCCTCTCTATCTCTCTCTGTCTTTCCCCCAGGCCCCCGATGGCCCGGTCGCCCGCTCGTGTACCAACACGTGCGTGCTTTTCCTCCTTCTCGCTCGGCGTGAGGGGCCAGCGGACGATAAGCTCGGCAGGAATTCAGCAGACGCCATTTGTATTAATGAAGCCCCGGCAACATTGGTGTGCGAGCCCGATGAATTATGTACCTGCGATTGAACAGGAAATCCAAATAGTACAGCGACGCTCCACTCCGAGAGAGAAGAATTATACTCGCCCAATGAAGTTTTCATTGCGAAAGTAGGTTGCCCACCGAATTCCAACTTCCAATGTCCAAGCCGGTCCAAACCCCCTTACCCAACCTTTACTTTTAAGATTCTTAATAACTATGGACCCCCACCCACCCCCACCCCACCCCTCAACCCAATACCTACCACTCGGCCATTTATACTTACTTACGACATTTTGCCAATCGCTCAATACGCCCAAGACACAAACAGCTCCTAATAATCCATTGGCCCTTTTTATCCAATTATCCACGCTTATTATCGATTGTTTGCCAAGTACTTCAATGCGTTGGATGCTACTCGCCCATCCTCCACCCCATCGACTACATTTCTTAAGCCTTCGGCCGTAGATAACCGCGGCTTCACTCTACTCTACTCGTCGCTCTTCACCTGAGCCGCCCCCCGGCCCTCCCATTACTCAACGGACGCCCGCCACTGTTCCCGAGCATCAATACAAATATCGATCGCCCTCCTCCTCCTCCTCCCCATCGCCGCCTCCCTCTCAGTAGCCCAAAGTCTCTGGTCCCTGGAGCGGCATGAGCAGCGATGACTTGAGGGCTGCCTCGCCCTCGAGGGGTACGTGTGCTTCAGCCGCGGGGAGGGGCTTTGGGGCTGGCTGGACGGGGGTGGTGGAGGGAGATGGAGGGAGCGGAAGACGTAGCGGGCATTCGTCTCGTCGTGGCGCGGATAAAGCGAGCGCTTTACATTGGATTACGGGGGTGGAATTTACAGCAGACAGCGTAGCACCTGTTCGTTCTTGAGGAGATGGAAGAGTCGGCGAGCTGCAGAAGCTCCGAACGGCTGGATAAGCCGGGGCGTGGGCGGGTGGGGGGGGGTGGCTCTTGCGAAGGCTGCGGGAATGGCGTGCTGCGCAGACATTGGGGTAATTGAATCCGAGTATAAGTGGCATGGTTGTGTGGGTGTCTGGCCGTGGTATCTCGTGCACGTTGAATTTAAAGGGCGCGAGGCTGCCTGATCTCGGTAAATTCAGCGGCCACGCGCCGTCATAGATTTCGTTTTCCTCTTATTCTGTTCGTCTTGGTCCGAGTGCTCTGCTTTTGAAGTCCGCCCTAAGAAATAAGTAGCCCCGCTTACATGTCTGCGTGCACCCGCTTGCGCACCCACAAACACACAAACACACACATACGTATTTGTATATATAGATTTACGCGGGCCATGAAGCGAGGGAAATGTCTTTAATTAATTTTTTCAATTAACTTGGCCGCACTCTCTCCACGCGCAAGTGCATCCTTGTGGAAAATTTCGTTCGTTATGTATCCAGCCAGCCGGCTTGCTTTCCTTTTTCATTTACGTCTCCGACTCTTTGTCTTATTCCCGTAGATTTTCCTCTCCCAGAATTAGGCTCTCGTAATATCGATTGTCCCGCATTATGTTAAATTGCCCTCCAATCGGCCGCTTATGAAACATTGCAAGGGCCCTTGCCTCGCGATTACCATTGCCGCCAATTAATTCTTTTATTGGCTGTGAGTGCAAGAGAGACTGTCAATTATGCCAGGCTACGGAATACTATTTCAACGAGAAAAAGGGACTTGCTGCATTCGCTGCGAGCAATTGCCGAAAGTCTGGTGAAACGTTGCGATTTAAAGTACGAGAGAGGAAGTGGCTGTAAATAGTAATATAGATAGATATTACGAAGTTTGTTCATTAGTTGAATAAGCAACGGGAGAAGCTTACAACAAGCCGACTTTCGCTGAAGATTCAAATGCGGATACTACAAGCGCATAAATATGTTCATGGTACGCTCCGCCTTCGTATAATTACGTTTTCATAATTTCCCACTCTCTCTCTCTCTCTCTCTCGCTCTCTCTCTCTCGCTTGCCACGCACGACGATTGTATTTATAGAATTTCTTTACTTTTACAAGCATCTTTATCCTCAAGCACTTACCCAAATGCTCAAAATTTATCGCTCTTATTTTTTATTCCGTCGGCGATCTTCACCTCTCTTCCTTCCCACGCTTTATTAAATTAATAATTATGCGAGCCCCCGTGAGTATTCATACAAGTTTGTACATCAGAAATAGCGTTACGCGGAATTCAGCCCCTTAACTTTTGCGGATATTTTGCATAACTCCGAATTACTCGAGCTACTCGCACAAAGCCCATTATTAATAAAAGGCCCGCTCATTGTATGCCTCATTGCAATTATAAACATTATTTATTTATAATACACTCGTTCGATCGACGGCCATCCATTTTTCAAACAACGCCCATGTAATAATTCGCTTGCATTATTCGACCTATCGGCATTGTCGCCAATATACAACGCGAATACTCAAATTGTTCAACCAAGTACCGCCCACACTACAGAAACAATTACTCTGCCAAATCTCCAGCGCTACGGCGTAGCTTTCAATCATTATCAAATCTCTCGACTGACAACAGCCTCCCCCCTTCACTGCCACCTGATCTCTCCAGCAGCCAAACGGCCGCTACACCCGAGCTAAATCCATCCGACATTGAAAGTATTTGAGCGCCCGCCGCCGACAAACCTATTTAAACCTTCGCTATTTCAATATCCTCCCGCCTACGAGCATCCCCAGGCAATCGAAGCAACAGCAACGCCCGGACCCACCCTCCACGACTCCCTACCGAAGGACCAAACGCCTATCAATATTCGCTCCCAGTGCGAATAATCCGCGGCGTTTTAATCGCCTGCCTCGCCCATATCTCCACCTCTCCTCCACCCCCCCGCGCAATGCGTAGCTGCCGATCACGGGGCTGCCGAGCAACGACGAGAGGTGGTCGTTGATCTCTTGCATCAACGATCCACGGCGAACTCGCCGAGCCCTTGGTATTTGAAAGGGCTCGCTCGGAGGCTCGATCGGAGCTGTAATTGAGCCCTCGTTTTAGCATTCGAGCGTAAGCAGAGCTCGCGGATGTTGGAGTCAGAGCCGTTTAGGAGGAGGGCAGCCTCGTCTCTTGGGACTTTGGAAATAAAAGCTAAAAGTGGATGTTTTGGAGAAAAGTCGGCCTCGCGGTTCGAAAGTGGGGATGGGGTGAGGTGGTGAGGTATCAGGGCGTAAGAGGGAGCGAGGTTACACAATGGGGTTAAAGTTAGTTGGCGGTATGATGGATTTGTCGAAGAATTCGCTCGCTACGACGACAGTCTTGGCGGACCATATCGTCTATTTAGGAAGTGAGATGACGGCTCGAGTGTAGCCCTCTTTGTTGTTTTCAGCAATGCCATATGGAGCAGCAGCGTGGCATTCGAGAGGGGAGAGCTCGACGTTGCTATTAGTGGATGCAGCGATATAAGAAACATGGACAAGCAATATCGTGGCGCTATGGCTCGGGGAGCGGAAAATCCTGTAAATTAAAGTCTCCTCTCGATGGACTTTCCAACCCCGCTCCCCTTCCTCTCTCTCAAGTAATTTAGTCTCAATTCTCTGCAGTGGGAGCTCGGAATTTGCTGGATTTCCGGGAAAAAACGCGACGCGGGCTTCTCGGATCCTTTCAGGACTGTGAACCTACCACCCCACTCTTCTCGCGCATTCCCTTATTTCTCCGATTCTTCCGTTGGCGCAATTCTTTTATTCGGCGAGTGAGACGGGTGGACAAAGAGAGAGAGAGACAGGGAACGAGGAGCCTCTAATTTCGTGCGGGTCTATAAAAACGTCGGGCAGCTTGACACACGAGGTTCGTTCTTCCAAGTATTTCTCTCCTCCGGAACGCCACTCGCGAATCGAGAGAGAGAGAGCGACAGCAGGAACTCGTGCTCTCCTCGTCCCCCAGCCAACTCCCCGTTGCATCTTCTCTCCTTCCTCCTCGAACGTTCGCCGGCTCGCCGAGGTTGGCTGGCAGTGTTTGCGATGTAAATGCCGAGTGAGAGAGACGCCAGCCAGCGTCACCTGAACGACATTCTTTGATCTTCTGGCAACTGGTGAGCGCTTAAGACGTCATCTCTGGCGTAGTGAAATAATGGAGGGAGGAGGGCTGGATGGAGGAGTCTGGCGTCTCTCCTCGCGACTCTTTGTTTGCGAGATTGGCGTTGGGGGTTTGGGCTGTAATAGAAATTGTCAAGATTAAGGAGACGCGTTGTATATTTTGTCTGTGGGTGCTGAGAATTGGCCCCCAAAGCCTGATAAAGAAAAAAAGGAAAAAATGGAGGGAAAACGTAAGGGACGTGCGAGTGCTTTGGAGGGAACGTGGCGGGACCTCTGCAGATTTTTACGGGATTTCACGTTGGAAAATTGAATTTTGTGAATTAGATCGTAGTATGTAATATCGCGGGGATGAAGCGTTGGATCCAATTAGCATTATTATTATTATCATTATAATGAGCGTCGTGCGTCAATTTAGTTTACTTTGCTTACGTTCACTCTACGTCATTATCTGCTTATGTCTATTATGATTATTATCCGCTAAAGCGAGGAATGAAGAGTTTTTTGCCCACAGAAATTCGTTAAAAGTTCGTAGAAATAAGATTTAGTTGGGAAGGCACATTGGCGAGCAAGATATATTACACTCGTACTTATTTCTCAATACAACTTTTGATACCGAGATTTATAGCCAAAACTTGCGCTTGCGGATATTCATTTTTTGGGTTTGCTCGGTACCGTCGACTCTCCAAGCAAACAAATTCGTTCGGCTTCACCGACGAACAAGTGCGCCCCCGAACTTTTAACATACACAACCCAATTTCAAAGCCAAACTTCACGTTTGATTATATTAGTTCTCAATTCCCGGCAATGCAATATTTATTCACACGGAATTTAAAACTTCAAAACACAACGATAAAATATACGAAAGCCAATTTCTCCATTACTAATAATAGCAGAAAGACGCTCGCCATCATTACCATATTAACATTGACATTACTATTACTGTTTATTATTGTGAATGTCATTGAGCAGCTGCATTAAGGAATGACATGAAAATATGACGTGACAATACGGCTTTGAGGATAATAAAGTACAATTCGCGTGAGCCTCACTCTGGACGAAAATTTCGATTTTATAAATCATTCGATTCTATGAATTAAGGGATTTTTTTTTTGCCCGCGCGCTTCATCGGCCGCTGAATACCGAAATAGCCGGAAATCGATATTCCCCTAGATTCTCGATCGAAAGGTCTCTCTCTCTCTCTCTGTCTATTTTATAATAACGCCCATACGTGCCAAAAGTTCGATTGGCCTACAGCTGATGTCGGCCGCCCCCCCGCCAAAAAAAAAGTGGACTGCCGGGTTTCTTTGGCAGCTGGACCGCGTCCTTGTCGCGGGAGACGTCTTCGCGAGGGTCGTGCGCCTCGAGCACATCGGAAACGTCGGGGGTGTTCAACCGTGGAATAATACAAGTGAGAACAGCATGACGGCAAGAGGGAAGAAATGTCGCGCTAGAGAGGGAGCGAGAGCAAGAGGGACCGAAGGCGATACCAGCCCCTACAACCCCCTTATACTATCCGTTCCAAGCACACCCGTCGCCCGCAGATAAATCTTTCCGCCCTCTAATTGGCCTTCTCTACGTTGCCTCGTCCCACCACCAACCACCACCCACCCACCACCCACCCACCAACCACCCACCCCCTCGCGTATCCGTACCCTCTAT
>JAPYYT010003943.1:0-14536 GCA_030522565.1 Ceratosolen corneri | reverse complement strand
TATACTTATTCAATAAACTACATTACAAACACATTACTCCGACGACTTGTATATTTGAAACTCATTTCTATCATCCTCTTTCCACTATCCATCTCTCTTCATCCGTAAATTGGAGAGAGAATTTACACGCGGGTATAATCCCGAACAGACTCAGAGGCGTGTTTTTCATTTTCGCTCGGGTTGTTTAACTGGATTCGACACACCTCTCCGATTGTTTAACCTTCACGCCAAACTTTTAATATACTTTCCGCTCAACTTATAATTTTTCTTCTCCAATCTCGTAATTAGTACAGATTCTTGACTCGAATTTCCAATTTTCTGCTTTGTTATGGTTTTCATTGTGACTTTAAAGAAAACATTCGGCTTTTACCAGTCCAGCAGTCTATTAAAATTGAAACCCAAGCATAATCTGGGGTAATCATTCTACTTTTATAGATTATAGATTCTACTGTTGAATATTTTTTAATTACTTGCATACATTAATGCAGCAACTGCATTAATTTGGGATAGCTAAGTTTATATATTTACGATGCAAACAATAAATGATGAAGTACTGGACGATCATATGACAACTGAGTATCATACGAGTAAAAATACTTTTATTCTATCGTTCATATTATTTATTTATTTTATTCGTTTCATTATTATCTGTCGGTGAATACAAGACAAAAAAAAACAGAATACAGAAGTCCCATAATTTCTTGATTGATATGTATCCTTCAAATTGCGAGCACGGATATATAAATTTGTTATTGACAGGGTGCGGATGTGTCGCATAGCCAACACCGCATAAAAGCATTTGAATATCAGATATTGAAATAAAATATCTTCAAACTAAAAGTAATCCATTATTATCAAGGGCAATATAAGTAAAAGACTCGATCCAATCTTTGATTTAACGGCCTCTTCCTTCACTATGCTCCATTGCTCATAATGAATACATCATTCAACAAACGTAATAACGCTTACTTCGCTTTCTAGGTCCGAATGGCAAATACTGGCACGCGGACAGCGAGGGTGTGAGCGTGGATGCGGAGCTCGCATCCTGTGGCTTTTACCTGGAGCTGCGCGAACCCTCGCGGATCTGTATCAAATCCACGGACGGCCGCTACCTGAGTGCCGGCAAGAACGGTGCCCTTCGCCTCGGCGAGACCGACTATGCTTTAGCCACCAAGTGGGAGTTTTAATTCCTTTGACATCTAACCTCTCCCCACGTGTACCGCTTCTGCTTTATTACCTAATTCAAGGAAATAACGATATAAAATAAGGAAAAGAAGGGAAAGAGGGCCAGGCTCCACATAATGAACATGACCTCGTCATTGCGCGGCTTTGATGCGAACCAGACCGGAATGAAGAGGAGCGATAACAGTGGCAAGGAGTTGAAAGATATTTATACGCGAAGCGAAATAATACATAGGCATGGTGTATCTGGTATGTGATGGGCAAAGCATGGTGTATTTTTTATACGCGTATGTGCAGAGTCTCATACGCATGCATTTATACATTTTGGATATGTTTAGATGGGATCTTATTTTTTCAAAGGATTTGCGAATACGTTTATTATCCTTTTATTTTACTCTCAAATCTAACGATACATACACTTTCGTATCTTTATCATTGGAACCAATTAATTGTTATTCGCTGCTTGTATTTAACAAACATATTTATTTAGCAATACAGGCGCTTGTGAGAAAACTGGGAAGGGAAATCGACAAAATTAATCTAAAATTTTTATTGTCCTACTCGACATGTATTCTTAAATTTTGACTCTAATCGATACCAATAACATTGATCATAGAATGTGAATTCGTTAAAAAGTTTGAAATCAAAGCCCTGAAACAAATATTATAAAAAGGATATTAAATAATATTTACATAGATAAAATAAAATTTGGTTGGGATGTAGCATCTTTTTTACAGTGCAAATGAAATATTATATTGCGATTAACGTATTATTGTAGAAATTTGTATATCTAATAATAATATTTATTATGCATTTCTACGAAATATACACAAATAAACTAGTAAAGTGCGATATATTGTTCTGTTTTTATATTACTTAATGTCGTTGTTAGAAAAATAAGATACCACCTAAATACACCCTACATTTTTTAACATTTTTTACATCGCCAAAGTCGCACAGAATAATAATGCATCTCATTTTTACAGTCGACATGTATCGAGAAATTTAAATAAATTTACTTATCATAAAATTCTATTTTAAAGAATAAGCTCAACTTGCGGCGTTGCATGTGTTCATGCGCCCCCGTGCCCGCGCGGAAGCCAACTTCGAATAAATCCATTCCAATTCGATACTATATATATATATATATATTATACACATATGTGTGTATAAATATATACATATTTTTATATATACTTATGCATACACACATTTATATATATTTACGCATGCACGTACATATTTATATATACATTATACTTTTATACCAAATAGATGTTATTTAATAGCGAGTTCGCTAATACAAATATGTTATGAAGAAGACATTCAAGAAATGAAAAATTGTTTTTTTAATTACATTGTGCAGTTGTCGAAAACAATTTCTTATCGATATTGAAATAAATGAGTTGCGATTAATTTATATCGGCAGATCAATGCATTTTTATAATGATCGTTTATTCAAAGAACTTGTCTTTTGTGTATATACATATTCCTGTATTTAACCTCTAGAATTTTCTACTACTCTTTGGCTAAGTAAATATTTCATACTAACTTTTTTTTATATAAATTATAGTACAATTAATAATAGAGTGATTGCGTCCGGTCATAGTAATTTTGTGCTTTTGTAAAAGCGAAAAATCAAGTAGAATAAACAAACATCTGACACAATAGTCTTATAAACATATCTCTCTTATTGCACTTTATCGATACAAAGAACGTAAAATATTTCACATAAAAAAAGTAAAAAAACTAAAACTTGTTCTAATTTCGTAAAAATAATAAATGGTTTTTATAGAAGGTAAAAAATAAGTGTGTACTCCAATATATCTTTGTAATGTATTCCTGTCATGCTTTGAAAACTTTAACTACTTATATATTATATTATCTATATTAAATATAATTTTATCCTACAATTTTTATAATTATTTTGAATTACTATTAACACAATCTTTACATATTTTGAATAATACAAATCCAAAAATTCCTCTGCATCTAAAATTTGAAGAGGCAATTTATTGTTCTATAATTAAATGAATTGATTTAATTATTTTTATTTTTCATACTGTAAAAAATTTTGAAATGAGGTATGGTATAAGCTTTTAATATAAATAAAATTTTAATATAAATAAATTTTCAATATAAACATAAATAAAATTTTAAATATAAATATACAATTCAATTTTGTAAATTAACAAATAATGGAGGCTTAAGGTTTTAATTTAGCTTTGAATAAATAAATTATATATATATATATATATATATAACAATAAATAAAAATATTTTTTAATTATAATTCAAGTATCAATTGTTCATGCTACAATTTTATTAGGCTTATAATTAATTCACAATTAAGAAAAATGCTAGTATTGTATAATTAAAATATAAAATAAAATAAAATATTTTAGAATGTAATTTATTTATTTTATTATATTGAAATATAGATAAAATGTATATACTTGTGTTTTTCATATTTTTCAAAATAATAAGCATCAATATAGAAAGAAAGCTGTATAAAATTAATTAATGTATGCTAAGATATCTTTAAAAACAAATACATTTATTTATACTTTGAAATAATTGTTATTTGTACAATAAGGAATCTTAAATTCTTGAGTTATCGAGTATATAAAATTAAAAAGTTGCATATTTATTATTAGAATGCATGTTAAACAAAAATATGATAATTATATTTTCAAATAAATACATAGTTAAGGAATACATAAACTAATTAATTATACACTTATTAAGATAAAGCTTTATTATTTTATTTGTTAATTTTATTACTTATTTAATAAATTTATTTCGAAATTTTACTGTATATATCAAACTGAAATTTTCTTAATATTTTGAATACTAATATGCAATTTTTAATAGAAAATATATTTAAAAATTCAAATAAAATAATATTTATAATTTCTTATATAATATTATGTTTTATTTTTATAATTTTCTCAATAATAAACAAAAAATATTGTACAATAATAATTAAAAGTAATTAAAAATATAAATTATAACAAAATATATCAATTTAAATTAAATCTAAAAGCTCTTAGATTAAAATATATTTCTCAATAAGTCAAAAAATCTTTATTAAAAGATATAAGATTGATGGCCTATCTACTAAACATTTGCATGCGTTGTTCTTTAAGGGTTTCCCTCCTAACCATACGTCTCTGGGCTCTTGCTTTGAGTGTGGTTTGAAATTCTTTAAATATGATATCTAATATTGGATAGAAATAAGGCAACAGTTTAATATTCTTCAGGCTAATGATCATAAAGTCATAAGCTATTCCAACAGACTTCAAGCTTTTGTTTTTTGGAAGAACTGGAAGTTTACTATAGCGTTGTGAGAAATGTGTAAGAAGAATGAAGTCCACTTCAGCTTTCTCACCAACTTCTATAGCTTGAGATATTGTAGAATGTCGTTTTATTGTTGCCTCGTGTTCTAAATCATCTTCCATCGTTGCTTCATGAATAAGTATAGAGCAGCCTTTGGCTAGATTCAGCAAAGTACTGCATGGCATTGTGTCTCCACTGAAATTGTTAATTATTAATTAGTTTTTTTATTAATTGCTCATCATTTTTATTTATGTGTTAATAGGTATTTTAATTTCCTATTGGTTATTAAAATTTGTAAGAGTCTCCAATAATAATGTATTCTCAGTTTTTTCAACACTACATATATATAATACTATTATAATAGTATAATATATATTAATATATATGTACTTGATGTTCCTACAAGACAATTTTATTTAATAATAATTATTTTATCAAAAATTTATAAAAAGTTGTATTTGTTAAAAAACGGATGACTTAAAAATAAAATGATTATTTATTTATTCATAAACTACAACTTAATAACTATATTTATTTTATCAATATTTTTCAGTTAATATTTCAGAATTTGTCATCATTTTTATTTTTCATTATCATACAAATTTAAATAAAAAATACTATAAAAAAAGAATATAAAAATCTAAAGTATAACATAAAGTACATTTAAAAATTTGTATATTATTTTAATAGAAACATATACACAATGTATGTATTAATTTAAAGTAACTTTATTAGAAGGTTACAACCCAAATTATTAAAACATTTAATGAGAATGAATTGATGCTTTAGAAATAATTAAACTTCAAATTACAATTCACAAGAACAAAAATTATTTAGTATTTGTTACGTGTATGAAATATATGAATAGCTTTGTTTAAAATTTTGGAAAGTATAGAAATATCTCATTGTAAAAAATGATTTGGCATTAGACAAAATTAATAAGATTAAGAATGAAAATTTAAAAACTTCCAAATAATTTTTGTTATAATATATTAATATTCATAAATTTATAGAGAATTTCATTATGCATAAATATTTTGCGAACAAATATTCTTTTACAATCATTCTCAACTTTTAAAAATAATTCAATTTTACTAAATATATTTATTAAATATTTCAAAATTAATGTCTAATCACATTAATTATATAATTGTATAAATGATAATGAATGGATAATATTAAATAAAATAAAAAATATATAATTTATATTAACCTATAACATATACTTTGTCCATCCTTTAAAGTTATTAAAACTCCATATGCAAAAAGACAATGTTTTACAAAAACTGTGGATATTTTACTAATGCCTGTAGCAGTGTATAAAGTTTTAGCCAATGAAGATTGTAAAATTTCTTGCTTCAATAAAAAAACTTTGTTATTTATGAACTTAAATTGGCTATTAATGGATTCAAATCTGCAGTTATAAAGTTCAAGAAATGATGAGATTTGTTCAGGGGCTAGTAAAAATAAAGGTTCATCTGTGACTTTTTCTCTATGCTTTAGAATTCCAATAAATCCTAAGTGATGATCAGCATGTAGATGTGATATGTAAACAGCCTGAAATGAATTAAAATGTTATTTCAATATTTTAATTTATTATTCATATTGTTATTACTACTGAAATACTTTTTATAATGATAAATAATAAATATGCCAATAAAAAATGATATAAAAAGTATAAGCAAATTTATGAACATTATAGTAATTACTAATAACAATATTTATTAGACAAGTATATCTTGTTTAACTTGAATTATGCAAGTATTTTTATTATTGAATCTCATATATTTGAAAGAATTCTTTAACAAATAATGAATGTTAGTATCTATTTTTAATAATATGCTTTCATTATTATAAAAAGGAAATGTTTTAAAGTATGGTCTTCAATATATAAATATATCAATATTTTTAAAATATTTTAATAACATTCTTATATTTATTATAAACATATGTATTCAAATATACTTTTAATGAACTTTGCAATTAACTTTTATTTAAAGATTAAAAAATAGTTTTAGTTAATTTTAAAATTGTTTACCTTAATAGTTTTCAAAATTCTATATCCTTCTGATTCACCAAAAAATCTCATAATTTGACCTACGGTTCCTTCTCCACAATCTAAAACAATACTTCTTTCTTCATCTATTTGTAAAAGTATCCCGCTAGTATTTCTGATTTTATTTGGTATAGATGAACCTGTTCCTAACATTAATAGCCTTGGATAACTTTGTAAATCTTCTTTTAATTTTTCTTGATCACTTAATTTTAATTTTAAATCTGTAATAGTTTCATAATATTCTGGAATAGTATATGCTTCATTAACGTATGTTTCTGGATCTATTTGTACATTACTTTCTGAATTCCATCCTGTAAATGGTCTTAATGAAAATTTATTCAAGGTCTTGCAACGACGAATAATAAGTTCATTTTCATCCTGTTATGTAAAGAGAAATAATTTTAATATATCTATAATTATAGTATAGATTGAAGTTATATAAGAAGCAATAAGTTTAAAAAAGGGATATGATACTTTTATGTATTAAATAATTTAATTACTTTAAACTTACAATCTCTTTAATTAATATACTTACAAAAGAAGTACCTAGTTCAATATTGTTGTCAGTTTCAAACTTTGAAATTTTGCTTATATCAACATTATTTTCAAGATTTTTATGACTACATTTATTCAAATCATTGTTGTCAAAAAGAGGAAATATTGTAGGATGTATTAAATTAAGCTTATACTGCATTTTATGAATAGATTCACTAGAAAAACCAGTATTTTTTTCATTTATTATTAAATGTTCCGTTTTTGTGCCAAATTTCTGCATCCAGTTCTTATATTTTGAATTATTTAATACACCTTCAGGTGTAAAATGTACTATAACATTAACTATTTCGTTCTTATTTGCAATAGAATTTTCTTGATATTTCATTAAATCTGAATTCTGTACAATTGGCTCGATCCAGTTTTCATGAGGACATTCCATAACTAAAAAGAGTTATTTAAAATTATTAGAAATAGCATATATTTTAAAATTAAGTTTAAAGCATTGTAATTTAATTTACTTAAAAATATATATATTCCATTTTCGTAAAAAAGTAAATTTTTTTTTTAAAAAATTACAAAATTAAAATTTTTATTCAAAAAAATTATTATATCTTAATACTTTACAAGTTAAATTTACATATTAAAAAAATATTTATTCACAATTAAGGTTAACAAATGTTTAATAAATCTTTTGTATCACTTACCAATAAATAATGGGCCCTCTTCAGATTTGGAAGTTACATCTTCACTTTTAATAATTTTACCATTTGGAAGCATTACATCTAATCCAGATTTTAATAACCCCAAATTTGGTCCGGGTTCAACACCTGCATTTACACACTTTTCAATATCTAAAGTACCTTTTTTGTCATGTATTTTACAAACATAAATCATCATATTATCTATTTTATTTTCTGTGTCCATATTATGAATATAATTGCATTGATTACAAGGTGAACGAGATCTTTTACCATTAGTGTTAACCTCATGTCCACAATAATCAATAAATTCAGAGTCTGTAGATTTATTATTTTTTAAATGTTCGTGATTCTGTATTGTGATAGCGGTAACAGTCATTGTTTTATCATTAAATTGTAAGGATGTGTTCACAGGCTTAATTTGTATTTTATTCAAGTTTATAAAATATTGAGAAGCACTAAAAAGATCATTCATGCTTTCTGGACCATATAAATTGAGAAACGGTACTCCTGCATCTTGTATTGTAAGAGAAGTTCCTAGAATACCCCCTAAATTGTTCCATGAAGCTTTTGTAACAAATATATGCTGTATTTTGGTTAGTTTTGCATGATGTTCAGCTGCTAAACGTTGAGTACCTTCTCCACAATTGAATAAATAATTTATATGATCAGTAACAAGTATTACACATCTGGGTTCTGAAGGATTTCCATTACCAATTATCTATATTTATAATATATTTTGATTATTTTTATTTGTATTTTACAATAAACAGTAACATTAAACAGCAACAGTAACAATAAAGGTAATAAAATTTACAAAATTTCTGTTCTAATGAATGTTGTTGATTGCAATTAAATTTATATTTAATCAAAAATTGTTTCTTGCTGATTTATATATTTAAACTTTTAAATAATTCAATATATTTCATTTTATAATAATATTTTTATATAATTATGTGAAAGTGAACATTTATATTTGAAAATTTGGCTTAAAATATTAAAATATCAATTAGTGTAGTAAATTAGTGAACAATATTATACATTATTTTTCGTCTATCGATTACATTTGATCAACTTTAACCTTTTTAATAGCTAATACAATGTTAAATTAATTCTTTATTATAATAAAATTATTCTTCGTAATTTTTAATTTGGATTATAAATTTTTGATATGAGTGTCTTTTGTGTATTATGTATTATATTGTTATAAAGTGAAGTTTTAAAATACCTGCAATTCAATTCGTGATGGTGTGTATTTGAGATTTTCACGTTTTTGTCGGGTACGTTGATTTTGCAACGTATATATATATTCTTTATTATTTGTTGACATTGTATTTATATGACGATAATTTCGATTTACGTCTTTACTTAATATTATTATATTATGAAATGGTCTTCGATAGGAATAAAGTTTGTAAAAAGTCATTCGTGCTAATGATATTCTAATCGTATAAAAAAAGTATCACCTGGTGTACATATTATTCTTAAAATTTGACGAGTATACGAATTTTGGGACAAGCTATAAACATACCATGATGTCTAACCTCGATTACGATTAGAATAGGTTATAATTTGTAGCATGATCTATTTTACAAAGCATGTATCACGTACAATGTATTTCAGAGTTGCCATTCGATTAAAAATTTTCATTTACAATTTACGTCATCCTTGTACAAAATCTGTGAGTAAAGATGTTACTTGTGAACGTATGGAAAAAACTTTGAACATAATGTATTGCAGAAATGAAAGTGTAAGTATATAAGAATGTTTTCTTATATATTTATACAGGTATAATTTTGGATAGAGATAAACTACAATTCGATTAGCTTCGTATGTAGGAAGTCTGTGTTATCGACTTTGTGTTGTCAAAAGATAAGTAGAAATATTTATATATAACTGCACTGCGTACTATACCTGTTGTTTTTATGGGATACACGTGGCTTGATTGGAGCGGGGAGGGGGTAACAACGTAATGGTGTGCAATTTAAGTAAATTTTAGAAATACATTTCTACTTTGAAGTCTTTTCAAATAAAATGTACGTTTGTAATGTTTAATGCAAATTTGTACTGCTTAATACACAATTAAGAACAATATAATATTTACTTATTTAAATTAATTTAATACAGTATAATAAGATAATTATAAAATTTAATGATTTAATAGGTATAATTCGTTCAATATCGTATTTTAATAAAATGCTATTTTAATTTTAAATTCGTCATTTTTAAATATTTTTATTGAAAATATATTAATTAGTTATTAATTGCGTATTATTATTAAGCAGCGTAGATCATTAAATAAATGTATTAGACGAAATTTTTCTAATTTGCTATTTTTGAGACTGTAAAATATGTAATTTTTTCAAGTATTTTTGTTATAAAGAGTATTGTTTTAAATTTTATGTGATCATATATATGTATATATAATCATATATAACACGATTATCTATTATTTAAGAATACGTTATTTCATTTTATTTCTTCATAAAAAAATTGTTGATTGTAAATAAATTTATTATAAAATATAATATAGATTAAGTGTCATCGGGATTACCTATGCATATTCGTCTCATTTCTTTGATCCAAGTTGTCTGTTTTCTCTTCACTTATTGCTTTTCGCGTTAAAAAATAATTAGCTTCAATTCAATAAATAGTTAATAAAATTAATTTATAAGATATAATGAATTTCAATTTCTTTTTGAAACGAACGATTTTTCTTGTTTAAATAATTTTAAATAATTTTGAAATACTAGTTTTAAATTAAAATTAAATTGTTAATTGCACGAACTAGCAAAATTCTTTTAAAGTTTGGGAATTTGAAATCCCAAATTACCATATTAAATGTTATAAAATTATATTTGATAAAAGTGATGTTACTAAATTAACAATTAATTAATTATTAACTTATGTTACAAATTTTTGTGATAATATAATGTTATTGGATTAACAAAAGTTACGAATGGATTAATTTGGAGTCTGTAGAAATTATTCCATTAGTTGGAAATGTTTTCGTAGAGTTTGTTTTTATGTAGTAATGCTTTTTATTTTTCGCGGTTCTTTCAATATTCTTTTCAATTTATTGGCTATGATTAGTTATCGATAATTTTGTATTTTATGATTCGCGTGCTATTATTTATATACAAATTATCATACGAAGATAAATGACAGAGTTTATATCAGTTTATCGAAGTAGTTGAACAAGTACCCATGTATAAGAAATGTATTAAATTTTATTGTATGTATAAAAAAAGATAAAAGTACGAAATTGAATAGACTGAATATCTTATTTCATTATTGCAAATATAGTAGTCGAGTATAGTAGTCATACAATCCGACGCTGTTTTTGGATTTTATTCTAAAATTAATATTTGCTCTTGTTTAATATACTTAATTTATATGGATTTATATTAATTTGTATATAATTTATATTAATTTGTATGGTAAATATTATTTTTAATTGAACGAATATTTAAAAATGAGCCATGATATATATTAAAGTGTAATTTTCATTCTGAGTTTTGATATCGACAATGCATTGAATGACAAAGTTTTACGCAATTAATATTATATTGTCAACAAGTGTAATTAAATAGTTAACAATGCAACTTAGAAATGAAAGGTTTTAACTTTGAGGCTGAATAATTACTTTCAAAATATTAATTTTCAAGATCCATTAAATAAATGTGACCCATGGTGGTATTCTATATAGTCCACTAGCATACGATTATTCCTTTGCTGTATCAATAATTCGGTAACTGGTAAACATGTATTTTTTTATATGAATATGCTTAATTTCTAAAAATATTTTGAAGTGTATTATATTTTTAAACGTTCGACATATAGAGAAATGAAAAAAGCATTTTTAATGAATTAATCGTAATTAATAGCATGATATATTTTTCGAAAAATAATATATTATTTTCATGTCGATTAGTTGATAAATTAATAAGTACTAGATAGTTATACCGTATAGAAAAACCATTGCAAAATGAAAAAACACTTTGTACGAGCTCGGCAGAGTATCTGAAGTTGGCGCTATTAATGAACCATTTATGATGGAATCGTGTTAATTTTCAGTCTCGTAATGGAATTGATGGCACGAGTGTTTATAAAGGCTATGTATATTAATTTTGATATTCAAATGATCTTGCGAATGAATTTTGAGAATTTATTTGTGTACATGAAGAGCAAAAAATCGTGTTGATTGGTATCATATTTTCATTTGGGGGAATTAAAATATAAATAAACTGTACTAATGTGAAGATTTGATGTACATACTATGTATTTCATTTATATGAATGAAGTAAATGTATGTGTATAATGCTGACTTGATATTTTTTGCAAGTTTAAATTCTTTATTTTTGAACTTTTTATTTTTAATGCACAGAATATTTGTCCAATTTTTATGAATGTTCTTATTCAGTAATTAATATACATTTTTATACATTCATACACTAAAGTGAATTTTATAATATATATTTCGAATAAATTTTTTTTCAAATAAACATATTTTAGTGTAAATTATAATTATATTTTAGTTTTCAATAATATCAGTTATGTATAATTTTTTATAATAATAAATATAATACAATAAAGATAAATCAACTGTTCAATAATTTAACGAACTTTTAGCGTATTATAAATTTATTAATTATATTTATTAATGATATCGTATAAGTTTTACAGCTGTCATTTGAAAATGCCTTTATATTATTTATAAAAATATATAATTCGTGAATATTGTAAAATTATTGATAAATTTTTTATTATTTAGTTTCATTTTATGATATAGTTTGCTGATTATAATAGTTTAGTATGAAGTTATATAACAGAGCGCGAGCTTTGAAAACTCTTCATAAATAAGAAGTTAGTTAATAATAAACGTTAATTCACGAAATATTAATCTTAATAAAATGTGGCTCATTTATTATGGAATCAGCAACATTAATATTAATAGATTTATGAAATCATACTTTCATTTTTATTTATTTTTGGAATTTCTTGAATATTTTTATTACAAATATTCAGTTAATAACAATATCTATGAATATGGATGTTAAAATAGACAAAATAGTTTGTGAAAATTAAAATCCTAAATAGATATGATAAGCCCTACATATATAGAGAAATGTATTTATATAAAATTAAATAATACCTATGTAGTTGTATTGCAAGTACTTGTAGAATTAAGTGGTAGTAAAAAAAAGAAGCTTATTGTAGTTTTAAAAAAATAGGTTTAAAATATTAAAGCACAAAATAGCCAATCAGCATAAGCATGGTAAAATAATTAATAGAAATGAAAACCGGTATAAATTCATACTATAACGTTGATTATTTCACCGTAAATTTTTCGATTGTCGAGTATTCTTAAATTTGGCTTATCTTATACCATGATTTTATAATAAAAATAATTAAATATTAATATTAACAATAACTTGAGTTGCACTACTAGAAATTCTGACACTATCAATAAAATGTCATCTTTTTAACTATTATTGTTATTTTAAAGAAAGTTTTGAAGTTTTAAGTTTTGAAAGAAAAGAGAATTATTCTATTAATATATTAATCATTTAAAATGGGCTTTTAAATAATTAATATTTTTATTACTTAGATATGAATAAGAATGATCTCTATTTAAAATATGAAAATCTTACGTTTAATATATTAGTAATGTGTATGATTGAAAATATGATTAATTGCATTAAAAGAATTGTTCGGTAACCCAAGATAATTATAGTTTGGTCATCATTAATTCTGTAGTTTACGAGTAGAATTTTTTGTCTGAATGAAAATTATCCGAGTAAGTGTTATATCTAATAACTAACTAAGTATTAGACTGCATATCAATCGTAACGAAAAAAAGTTAAAATAATATTTTAACGATAAAAATTTTTAATTAAAATACATGGGAGGGGATGAGATGGCAAGAGAAAGTGAGGGAGAGACGGGGGTTTTACATTAATATTTAGATGAGTAGCATTTCGGAAATTTAATGTTATATTAGTTACTTCACAAATTCCAACATTTAAAATGTAAAGAAATTTTTTGTTCTATCTAATATATATGTGTAAAAAGTAATATGTAGAAAGTGATAATATATATAATTTTATTTATATCAATTATATTATTTAAATTAATACAATTATATTAATTACATTATATATTACTTTATTTATATATTAATTTATATCAATATTAATATTATTAAATTATTAATATTTTATAGAAATATTTACATCGTATTATAGAATATTACAAATGACTTTCAAAGTTGCAAGAATGATCACAGATCGCTAAGAAAAATCTATAACAATATTCGTTATAATGGATATTTTTAATGTTTCAAACTGTAAATAAGCGTTGGTATTCAATTTTTTCATTTCAGACAGATTTTTCTCTTTATTTGTAATGTTGCGAAAGTAAATACAGCATACAATGTCTTGAGTGCACGGAAGATCTGAAATTACTGGGTGCGGAAAAATCGGTCTAAGTATGGATTTCAGATTCCAGAAGTTACAAACTGACGCAGTGTCTCGATTATTCTGGAAACAATTAAAAATTCTTGTACATGCAATAAGGAGGAAAAGAATGTGAGCAGTATTATAGGACAGTTCTACGCTTGACGAAGTGCGGACGTCGCAAATGCCGGGGTCGCCGGCAAGGGCTGCCCACGCAAGTGCTCGGCTATTGGGGCGGTCGACAGTGATGATTGGGGGGGGGGGGGGGCCTTGACGCGGAAGGGGGGGGGCCCCCCCGGGGGGGGGGG
>JAPYYT010003942.1:0-12925 GCA_030522565.1 Ceratosolen corneri | reverse complement strand
TGGGGAGGGTGGGAGAGGGAGCGAGACGGCCAAGCCGTTGGAGCCTCGGCGGGCGATTCCCCGGGCACGGGAGGGAGGGAGGGGAGGGAGAGTTAGTCAGTCGTTACCAAGGTGGCGCCACGAAGGGTGCGAGAGGGGAAATATCATTTAATGACAGAGCGCAAATTGGATTCTATTCAGCGGGTTAATTAGCAGCCTCCTTTACTTTGTAACGCTATTCGACGTTTACGCCTCCTATTGACTTGCGCGCGCGCCTATGACGAAACGGACATTTACTATTTAGATGTTATTTTGTTGTCTGCTGCTTTTTTTCTCGATTGTTCTGGAAAATCGGCGTCTGCCGATGCTGCTGCTGCTGTTCCCTTCACCCTGGCATTTGATTTAGTTGGCTTGAGAGTAATGAGCTGCGGATAATGTGGGGAAATGTCGATTTCAGTTGCCGTTCAGTGCTGTTGAAACGGCACATTTAATTGCGGGGCTGAGTCGAAGGTAGATGATCGGCAGAGGCCTTCTTATAAGGCTATTTATTGATTATTGAAACGGTTGCGAGAAGGCCCAAGCGAAAAAACCGAAAACAGCCGTATAATATGCCCGGCCGAGGAGCTTTTGAGAATCGCGTGGAGTTGGTGGGGTGGGGGGGAAGGACGCTTTTCCGGGAAATTGGCATTTGCCGACATTAAAGTCTCCCTCTCGATCGGAATAAGTGAAAAACATGATTATAGCCTCGGCTCAGTGAGTCATAAGTGATTCATGGCTTATAAGTATGGCAGCATTAGTGGCTACTGTGTATATATTTGTTTATGAAAGAGAATAATTGTATATGATATCGAGTGAGTAATGGGATATTATTTGGGGAGGGCCGTGTAGAGCAGTCGTGCCTACTTAAACGGGACAAACAATTCGATGAATAAATGAAAATTTACTTTGACCTCCCCTCCATATTATGCGACTGTTGATATTGTTATTCCCACGTTTGATATTGTTAGCAATAGCGGAGAATTACATGCGCAAGTGGATTTCATTTAACCGCAACGGGTAACAACCACCACGAAACAAATTCTTCGTAGGTGTGCGCATAAAAGTCGAATGAAAGACTTAAGCACTACTTTACCTTCGAATCCTTTTCTTTTTTGCCTTATTGGGCAGAAAAAAAGCATACTTGGTCGGAGAAAAAGGAAGAGAGAAAAGTCGTCGAGAAAGGAGGTCTCCCTTGCGTATTAAAATTGTTTGCGATTCGAAAACTTCCATTAAGCATGAGTGCAAGAGAGATATTGAGAGAGTGGTATAGGAGAGGAACAATATCGTGTATTTAAGCGAAGAATTTCGTTGGAGGACATAATGAGAAAGGGCTTGGAGAGGGAAAGCATGAGAACGAGAGAGAGAGAGAGAGAGAGAGAGGGTCGAGAGATATTTTGGAGGAGGTTGAGTTCATCTCTCTTTCCTTCTTTCTCTTGAAGAACCTGTCGCGCTCGAGCTGCGAAACTCTCTCTCTCTCTCTCTCTCTCTCTCTTTCTCTCTCTTCTCATTGCGGAGTAGACGTCTGGCGCGAGTTGCACTCGCTCGTAAACGCGTCTCGTAACTCCAGGCGTTATAGACATCGCAGGGGTATATAAACGTCTCCTCCTATGTACTTACTGTGCCTCCTTCCTCCACCCCCCCCCCCCCCCCCCCCCCCCCCCCCCCCCCCCTCCCCCCCCCCCCCCCCCCCCCCCCCCCCCCCCCCTCTCCTCGACCCCTCGCCGCCTCTCCCCCTCGATCTATCCGTCCATCTATCTATTTCGCCCCCCCTGCCACACATACGCGCGCACTCGCAATTTCCGTGTCCGTGCCATCTCTTGTTCGTTACATGTGCAGTTACGCGCCAAAAAGAGTGGATTTGATAGAGTTTATCATTTTCTTCTTGATCGGCTTGGCGAAACCAAGGAAAGCGTTTATGGACTTGATGGAAATGAGCCTCTGAATCGCAATTGTTTCCCCTGCGATGCGGAGCGTCCGGCCGCATCGAGAATTGCGATCGTCGTTGCGAGATCGCTCCTTCTCGCTTCAACGCTCATAGAAACAGGGCCGCTGGGGTGGGGGCTGCTCGTCCTCCCCCAGAGATTGTCCGTTGCTCCTGGCTGCTCCTGGTGGTTGTTTTTAATGCGTCTCGGAGGATGTTTGAGACGGAGAGTCCGAGAGTCATCGCAGAACTAGTGCGTCGCGCTCTCTTCCACACCTCCTCGGCGGCTCTTGGCGCGGAGGATAATCGGCCGAATCGGACTCATGCCCCTTTGATATCCTTCCCCGGCGAGGCTGCGATTGGACGTCCGCCTCTCTCTCTTCTCCCGCGCGCTGCACCACGCCTCCTTCGTTTCCTCTTCGTTGCTGCTCGCGCTGCAGGTATTCGAGCCTCGTCGGGGCCGCGTCGTGAGTTGTTTATAAGCGAGCGGGGCTCCCCCTCCGGACCCTCGCGACTCCTGATCGAGTCCCGAATCAACGTCTCGGATCGGACTCGGAGTGAGGCCTCTCGTGGGCATCGCTAACCTATCCCAACACGTCGGACTATCTCTCCTCGGCGGTTCGAGGTTGGCGAATCGAGGGGGCAGAGGGTCAGCTCGGGCATCAGGATAGACGAGTGCCGGTCGTTTAGTTTGTTGAAAGGCAAATATCGATTTAACATTAGAGGAAATGTCGCTTTCTTAATGAGTCCAATGACTTCGCGCATCCCGAGTATGCCAAGCGCTCGCTTGAACGAAGATGGAAAATGCGGCGGATGTGTTTGGGAAGGGGTTTTCGCGGGCGTGAAAAGGTGGAGGCAAGTGAGCTCGTGATGGAGCGAGTCGCGGCTTCGGGAATCGTCGAGTCGAGTGCCATAATGTCTGGGCAGCCGAGGTCAGAGAATGACTGGCTCGCAAGGCATTTCCATTAAGTCGCGAGGAACGGCTTCAATTTCACTCGCATGAGCGATTCGAGAGAGTCGAAAAGAGCCTCCGCATGATGCCCACGATGGCCCGTTTAATGATGAGCGCCTGTATTCGTGCTAATGGACGGCGCTCGTCTATCGTTGGTGGGTGGGGTGGGTGGGGTGGGGAGTTTAAGCAGCGACGGAGTAAAATAAAAGTACACAAGACAATAAAGTGGGGCCGGGGGTGGGGTGGGATGGGCAATAGGATGGGCAGCGACGGCAAAAAGTGCATTACGTCAACGAGGTCATCAATCAAGCCGAGATATTCCAATGGCTGTTAACCAAGAAACTCGGTGCTCCAAAAGTCCCTGCTCTTTTTGTCCACGCGTAAAAAGCAAAAGTTGTCGAACAAATTTATGTAATTATAGATGAAGATCGGACAGCGCCGCTGCTTTCTTCGATGATGCACGACCGTGCATTTATACGGGCGCATGCACTTTTATTTCAAGCCTCTGACGTTGGCAGAATATATAACGTATGATTCGCATACACGTATGGTATATTTTTGACTGTTTTACGTGTTTTACGAGACGAGCGCAGTAAATGAACCGGTTCATACGCCTCGGCTGACTCGCGCGCGTATTTTCGCATTTTTATGGGCATGAAATATGCGAGGTCATTAATAGAATTGTTCTATAGCGTATCTGAAACTAATATAAAAATTGCATAGTTGCTGTAGCCGTAAAAACGCGCGCCTGCCTGATTACTATAATAATGATCGCGTAATCGCGAACGTTTCCACCGTGGCGCCGCAATGCATCTCGCGCCCACCGAGACATGCACTTTTTTTCTCTTGGATGCGGAGCTGACATTCCAGGGCGGCGGCCGGGGCCTGCTCCAATGGTAGCGATTGCCCTCTTAATCGCGAACTTATCGGGCCCAGAGAGTCCGATGATGGCCACGACTGTACGAGGCCCGGGCCCCACTCCTCCCTTCCGACAATTTACATTGATTAGCCGCAGCCCGGGGCTAATTACAATTACTCCCGCCTTTGTTCCACCAAAACCATCGCGCCCCAATCACTTGACCGCGCGTCCCGCTCCTCCAACCCACCGCGACGCCCATCCTCCCCTCGCACCATCCCCGGCAAAACCACCACCAATCGCAACCCATACTCTCTACGCCCATTATTATCCTCCCGAGGTGCATTGCAAATCACCGGCGGCCACTCCACACCCATTCCCAACACACCTCACGCTTAATTAATAAATCCAGCTAATTGCCTTCGCTTTTTATATACTCTTACGAAAGTATATAAAAGGCGTATAATCTAAAGTTATTGGACAAGCCCTGAAAGGAAGGCCTTCACGGCCCGCCGAGATTCGCAAGAATATATTATACAATGCCCTGTAAATTTCACGAGCGATCGTATATATTCGTTATAGAGGCTCGAGAGAGAGAGAAGGGCAACACCTGCCACGCTCATAGGAGACTAGATCGACTAATAATAATCGAGACCCGAACCAGCTCCTCCGCTTTCTTCCCTCGCGTCCTCCTCCCTCCCGCCTCGGAGCCTCACCCCGGGCCCCACCCAGCTTAGGCCCTCGCTACCCTCGCCCGCCGCCGCCGCCGCCGCCTCGCTCCCTCGCCCCGGCGACTTTTCATTTGGCGAAAACCGAGGTGCAGTGGCGGCGTCTCCCGGTGCCCGGCCCTACTAACGCGTTCGTAAAATAAAAAAGCCGATGCCCCGGGAATGAGCCGGCGATACGGCGATCGCGCACACATGCGCCCCGAGATATCCTGTAGGCACACATTCGTGCTGCCGGCCGGCAATGAAAGTGCTACGAAAATTATATGCCGGATAATACGGGAAAGAAAATAGGAGCAAAAGTAAGCGGACCGAGCGAGCCAGCCAACAAACGCAAGTGAGAGAGAGAGAGTGAGTGAGTTTATGCGCGCTCGCGCGTGCCTGTGTGTGTGCACGTGTGCGCATGAGAGAGAGAGAGAGAACGCAAGCCGCGGTAGACACCTGTGTCGAGAAGGATAAAGAGCAAGCAAGTGAGCAAGTGAGCGAGACCTGCACATATATATATATATATGTATGTATTTATATATATACAGACACACACACGTATATGTGTGGAGAGAGAGAGAGAGAGAGAGAGAGAGACCATAACCGCAGAGTTTAATGCATACCCGCTCATTCGCGGCCCGCCCGGCAGACAAACTATATAATACGCGGGAATGAAAGAGCGAGAGAGAGAGGGAGGAGGAGAAGAGGCGCGGGGCCCCAGACGAATTTTATAGGCTGTTCGGGGTTTGGCTTTAATAGCCGAAATTCCGCGGAGCGCATCACGTCCTCTTGCTCTATCTCTCTTCCTTCTTCTTCTTCTTCGGCCATCTTTCGCAGACTCCATTTCTGTGCGAGACTGCGAGGCGTTTATCTTTTTTGGATTTGTCTGACTCTCCCTCCTCCCCCCACCCCTCCTTCCCTCGCGCCAAAACCATTTCTCGCGCTCTGTCTCTCTCAGGCACAAGCGCGCCCGCTCGCCCATACGCACACTCGTTATCTAGCTATCTGTCTATCTGTCTATCTGTCTATCCATCTCCTTCCCTCCGCTTGCCCCGATCCTTTTCTTTTGTTCCTCGCTCAGCTTCGCCTCCCCGGCGTTATCGATTTTTTGAACTCGCACTTGCGCGAGCATGTGTCGGGACTCGTTCCCTCAATTGTGGGCCCTCTGGGACCAGTCGGCCGCGAATGTATATTATTAGGCGACGACTTAGTCTTAAGCCAAGCTAAGCCGGACTTTTTCGTTTCGTCAAATGACACGCTTTGGCTGTGCATCCAGCATTTGCCACGATACTTTTGATTTCGCTCCGAGTTTCGTGACTCGGCTCAGGGGGCTGCCCTCATAGATTGTACGCAGAGGAGTTTTGGAGAGCCTCGATTCCTCCATCTCCCCATCCTCCTCCATCCCCTTCCTCCTCCTCCCACCCTCCCGTCGTCGTCGTCTTCCGACGCTCGTCCTCCGTCCCCCCCTCTCTCACTCTCTCACTCTCTCTCTGCTTGCCCTGCCTCGTCCTTTCTTTTTTCTCCTTTTCGCCCCTTTTATTTAGTACTCCCGACAGGTGGTAATAACCGCCTGCGAAACGGATTTTACAATTATGTTGTAGTTAGACGGGGTTCCAGTGTATTAAAATTTTCGACCGGCCAATCCTTGCGGACGTTTATATTGTATTATTATAGTTCTAAAACTTGGCGCGCAGCTTTGAAATTGTCTCGTAGAAAACATTTTAAGGCATATTTACCATTTCGACGGCCCAGACAGACGTCCGCACTTTTCTCCATTCGGCCGCTTTCCGCACAATTCGCCTTCCTCGCCGACAACTCGCGCGCGAGTTACTCCACGCACACCAACAAGTGGCCGCGCTCGTCAACTTTCCCAACATCCGGGCCAATTCGCTCTCGTTCCACGCGCCCGAGAAACAATCCCACGTGCTTCGCGAATACTGCGAGTGGATGCAGTTTCCTCGATTAATTAATTTGCAAGATCGACCTCGTGCCAATTAACACGTGCGCGTTCGGAAATCGCGGCATTCGGCCGCGCATGTTCTCGCGCGAAAAGTTCAAGGTCGTTCTTTGTTGGCCAGAGTTCTTTTACCTCGGCTTCTAATGTTTATCGCAATTGCAGTGCGCGTAACCAGCGCAGGACTGCGAACAAATCACATCCAATGCCCAACCCTATGCTTGTCCTCGCAATTTGCCAATAAAGCCGCGAAAATATGCGCGCTAAAATACTGGAGAATACAATAATTTGCGGCTACAATAATTTACTTTACGCTAAGGAAAGACAATACAGAGAGGGAGAGAGGGAGACTCGATTGACCGCCAAGACTACCAATGTCGTACACGCACTTTCAGCGCTCGGCAACATCGTACTTTTCCCCCGTGATTTATCGATCTGCCGTACAATTACGCTCGACGGACGCGGACACGCTGAAATTACCCAACGACCAAGCAAATGGCTGCTGGCCATCGTCGAACGAATACTCCACATGCATTAGCGCTCCTGCATTACCTGGACATTGGCGAGAGGAAATATACTTAGTCAGTCGGGTGCTCCTCCGGAGTCTCCCGGTGCTCCCTTACGAGGCTTTTGCGAACAGGAGGCGCAGGAGGGACAAGGGCTTCGCGATCGCGGCACCACCGAAACCGTGGGAGGGAGGGCGAGGGGTCGCGCTCGCGATATGCGCTCCCGGATTATGCAAGGTTTCGACGCATATCGCCGTCTTCGGTAATCGATTCGCCGGCCGCCCGGAGGTGGAGGAAGGCAAAGAGCCAAGACGCCGCGGTTGGTAATATCAAACGCGAGGCGCGCCTTGTACGGATTCTGTTACTAATACGGCCCGCGGGTGGCTGCCGAGGGTGGAGGATACGAAGACAGAAGAAGGAACCCCGTTCGCTGCATATTATCCGATGCCAATAATGCGGCTAATTGGGTTAGGCGGGGGCGGCAGGAGGGGGAGGGGGGACCCTAAGCTGATATGCAGCTTTATATTAGAGGCAAGGTAACGATTGCACTCGCGTATGTTCATCTTTGCGTTCGCACCTCCAATACCTGGGCATGGTTTTCGCCAAATCCCCCACTGTACTCTCTCTCTCTCTCTCTCTCTCTCTCTCTCTCTCGCTCCTCATCCCACCCGCCTGCGGCTCGTCATTTGCAGTATCTATCTGACGGCGGGCACGTCGATATGCACGCGTGCATGCTTAACGTTGCCCTCTCCCTCTCTCCCTCTCTCTATCTCTCTCGGCTACTTTCTTTATTTACTTACGCTACATATGGAGATGAGCATTGCTTTTAGCTGATTACTCTAGGAGAAAGTTTTTTCGCCTTCTCTTTTCATGGTACTGCTTGTCATTATAGTGAGTCGGGTTGTGAGATCCAATGGATCGATGGATAATCGTAGTAGGCTTGTATTTCTATCGATCGAAGATCGAGCGACAATTGCCGAATAATAAGCAAGACTCGATTTGCGCAAAGATGAGCGATTTTTTTTTTTGTTGCTTGGACTCTCGTGGTGGATGTGAGCGTGTATTGGCTGCGACATGACCGCGTGACTGGTAATGAATGAAATCCCGGTGATTAATGCGTCCAAAGTGATAAATAATATTTTCACAACTTTTTCGCACGGGTATAATTTATTTTACACCTATCAGGCCTTAGCTTACGCAGCTAGTTTCTATGTACAAAAGTGTCGAGCGGTTAAAGTTTGAAATTAAGTATTTCAATTTCAAGCGACGTCGCGTGCTCTCCCAGGGAATAACTTTGAAATTTCTTGGAATCTGTTTAGCCTTATTGATTCTGGTTTAGCACCTCCTTAAGCTCAGTTAAGTAAAATTCAGCAAGGTTTTGCAGACCGGCTTTACTCTGTCTTTCGCTTAAACTTCTTGTAAACTGTTGCACCGATCGCCAACAGCAACGCAGGCGCACGCGCGACTATCGATTAATAAATTGGAAGGAGTTGGAGGCCATTGGCTACGAATAATAATCTACCGGGTGAGCCCCGGCGAGTCCTCCCAGGCTTTCCTCCAACCATATCCTTTCGCGCTCTCTGAGGGAAAATCTCGGTTGAGCCTGTGTGTTCGGCGTACCTGAGCATGTTTGCACACAGCCGAGTATACCCCGGCACTTATTTAAGTACGCTATATTTATGTCTCTGTGCGTGCGCTACTTTAATTAAGTACGAGCGATACTTCATTGAGCCTATTCACGCTTGCCCCGGAGCGTCAAGATAGCGGCAGATGCCCGAGAGAGAGAGAGAATTGCATCCTCGCGAGCGGAGGTTTCAATCGTCTTGCCGGGCCCATCGATGCTCGCAATTTTGTTTTCCACGCGCACCACAATGGACTTTAATATAATCGAGGCGGCGCATTCCAATTCCCCGTCTTTATTCGGCCATTCCTCGTCCCTCCTCACATCGGCCGGCCGACCAATGTCTTCTGCTTCGTGTTATTTTCATAAGAAATAATTATCACTTTGAAATTAACGACGTCCGGCTCAGCCGCTCACCTCGATTCATTATTGTTTACAAAAATACCAACCTTTTCATTTATCGTTTCAACGAAAGGGAGCCGCGCGCGCGCGCGCTCACACCGAACGGGCAATTGAGCGAGCGAGACGGCCGGCCAGCGCGCGCGCACACGCGCGCGCACACCAATACCGCCAAGACATTGTAAATCTGGAAGATATTCGCGTGCGGTCAGAGGCACGAGGGCTCTATGGACACAAGTGTTTCATAAAGTTAAATGCGCGCCTCGCGCAAAACGCTCCAACTTTTACTTTGACACGTCGCTCGGGCTTTTAAGAGCAGCGCCGCGCACACAATTGAATCGCGGCTGTATTTCATGGGGGCATCAATGCTCCGCGCCGCGGAAAGCCATAAATCCTCGACCGAGTGCGTCCATCATCTCCGTGTGGGATCGCCGCGAGCGATAAAAGGATGCCCGGGGAGCATTAAGCCTGGGAAATGAAAAGCCCGCGGAAAAATGAGAGCGCGATAGGCTGCCTCTGTGGGCTGGTGGTGGTGGCGCGGGCCCTTCTTGGCCACGCACACGCACCGCCGCCACGCGCTTACGCCCCTGTGCGCGCGCACGCATATAAAGCGCGTTTTAATGCCCGAGGAGGCAGGCAGATTACGTTAATTGTCGGCCGGCGGGAGCAAATTGCCGGACCTTAAAAGTGCGCCGCTTCGTCTCCCGTCCGCGCCTCGCGAGATCCACGTCCCCGGTGTCTGCGAGTAGGGTGAGGAGGAGCAACTGGAGGAGCAGCTGGAGGAGGAGGAGGATGACGACGCGGCGCTGTTTTTACCCGTCGGTCGCCAAACTCTTGACAATTCACTTGGCGGCGAATTTAAAATAGCCGGGGCTATCGGCATGCCGGTGGCCGCGATCCCTTGATTTCAGGGAAACGAGTCCGAGTGTCGGCGATTCGACGACGACGACGATGCCACTTGGCCGTGCCCTCGATTTTATCGCTCTGTAAATATTTATTACGCCTGGACTAGCTGTTGGGCATCGGGACATTATATTTACTTTATTTACGACTACTACCACCACTACGATCGTGTTATTGCCCTTGCCACTGAATATCCCCCCTCCTCCCTCCCACCGCCCATCTAACGCCCGCTAACGCCCCATCCCGGCCATTTATTGAAAGTTATTAGAGGGAATGTTGATACTTGGATTCGCGGCACAATGCTTTCCGCGTGAAATACGAGGTGCAGAATGGAGAGCTGCCATTATAAATAACAATTAGTTTTCAATTGGCTCTCAAGCCGGCCTCAGCCCCGCTGCAGCAGAGTCCTCGCATGTCCCGCGGCAGGTTGACAGCAATATTGTGGGAGGCGAGAGGACCATTGCAACACCGCCGCCTTTATCGTCGTTTAACCGCGAGGCGATTGCGACGCACACCGATTCGAACTCGGCCTGGGCATCCCAGGCGCAACGCACGCGCACCTCCTTGCGTGCGCGAGCGCGTGATTTAAGCTGAGCAAGAGCTCCGAGTGCCCGGGACTAGTCGTGCGCGGGGGGCCTGAGGGGCACCCGGGCCAAGGGACTCGGCGCTTTGAGCAAGGGACCGGGCGGTGTTTCGGTTGGGTGGGGGGCGGGAGGGGGGCACGCGGCTCGCATCGCGCCTTAATAGAAGAGCGGATGGCAAAAAGTGCGAGAGAACGGAAGCCGAGGCTAACGCGCGCGACAGTCGTGGCGCGGCCTCTTTGAACTCGGGGAACCTTCGGCCACGCGCGACGACGAAACGCGATCGCCGCCGACCCCCCCCCACTAATACGTCGCCCTCGCCTCGCCACCCCTCGCGTCCCGCCGACCCGGCCCTCCTCCCCTGTGAGATGTGCCACAGAGATTCGCAGTCTTTTTTGCTCCCCCGTGGCCCCGATCAATTCTCTTGCCCTTCGCCTAGCCATCGGAGGGATTATCGGGCGCATGAGTAATGGAGGCGCGAGAGCAGATAGGAGTCGCGCTGGAGGAAGATGACGAGCGAGGGGGAGGCGAGGGAGAATGCGCGTGTGGCCTTGGAACGATTGGACGGCATCGAGTTACATCGCGGTATTAAATGCCCAGTCAATTAGCGAGATATTATATATTGGCGGGGGGATTTGGGGAGGGGGAGGTTTAAGTAAATTATTTTCTGGACCCACGCTTACGGTGGCCTCGCTCTCAGGCCCAAAGCTTCGCCGAGAACCCCAATCACTTTTCGTTCTTTTCCACTCGACGTTCGCTTAGCCGAACTCGAGGAGCTGTTGCGTGGAGTCCGCGAGGCGCACTCTTTACGCTAGTAATGTGTGTGTCTGTGCTTATGCACGTGCGTGTTGAGTGTATGGTTTATGCGGTAGGATTCCCTAAAGTTTTATTGTTAACAATTTGTGCTTTTTATTCTGTTTCAGGTAAGCCATTGCGAACGAAGCCATTTTCCCATTTCTTAGCGCAACCGGTATTACAGTAAGTGCATGATACAATTGATATTCTTCAAGATTCGTTGTAGCATTCGATTTAGCAAGAATACGATGATGATGATGATGAGGAGGAGGAGGAGGAGGAGGAGGAGCTAGCTGTGCCATAAATTAGAAACAAAGGCAATCGTAGGGTGTGGGTGCGGATGTGCGGATGTATTGTCAAAGCATCGATTAATTGCTCCGGTCGGGCACCAAATTTCCCCTCCCCGTGATTATTACGCGACAATTTATCGGTAAAATTGCGGATAGCGGGAGGGACGGTGAGCGCCTTGGCCTCCTCACCCTTTAATGGGAGAGAGGCATTTGGGCAAAGAGAGCCGGCCGGCCCATTCCCACGGGCCAGAAAGGAAGAAAAAAAAAAAGAGCGCGCCCGCCCCAGGAGCGACGGCCCAATATTCCCCGGGCGCATAACTTTCAAGGTCACTCCCAGCCGTTACGAGGGAAAGTGCAGCTTGCGCGAGGAGGTAAAGTCGCAAAATTACGCGACTTATTGCCGGGTTGGGGCGGCATTGGCCGGCCGACACAAAGGATACCGCGCAGTGGGCCCATCGATGTTTTTGATACCGATTAACGCCGCGACCCTAATAAATAAGGGAACGTCGTTAAAAGGCACCGAGGCGGGCCCACCGCCGCGCCCGCTCCTTCACGCACGAGGCCCAACTTTGGCCGCTCGGCCCTCGGTTAATTGAGATTTCCGAGGGATGCTCAGTCCTCCGTACTCCCGACCCTCTCACCCCGTGCCAGGGAGCTTCAATTTTAGGCGGAAAATCAGTCGCAACGACTCATCGACCATTTTTCCCTTAACTGCATCTACTTTACATGCATTAGCTTGCCGTTATCGTGGCAAGCGCGCTATAACTGTGGAAATCGGTTAGGGCCCCCATCCCACGCCCACATATCGCGACGAAGGAGACGAGTTAGGAATCCTTGGGCACTCCAAATAGCCCAGATCCATGAAAAAAACCTGCAAACTCGCGGTGCACCGACTGTAATCCGTGTCCCTTCGGCCATTCAGCCGAGAGTTTTAATAATAGCGGAGAGGCAGTGGGGGGTGGGGACGCGTGGAGCATTGGCAGCGAGACAACCAACATTGTAAGGGGCGCATGTTGTTGCCGTTTGGTGAAACGAACGTGTGAGTGGAGCCTCGCAAAGTGGGCAGAAGCAAGTGTCGAATCGCGAGGGCGTGAGAGTGAAAGAGCCGACGAAAGGCGGCGGTTCGCAAGGTGGATAAGCTCTCGTAAGCCAGAGTATCGGCTTGGGAGGACGGAGGAGGGCCGTGCGGGACGCGGGGCAGGAATAAATTTGGAATTGATGGGGAGGGGTGGGTGGGCGGGCGTGGGTGGATAGCGGCGGAAATGCCAGCAGGCGGTTTCTCGGTAGCGGGTCTCGCTCGATCGCGGGGCCGAGTGAAAATTGAGGAGGGGGCACGCGGTCGCCGATTGATACGTCGGGAGTGACGACGGGAGGGCCAGCGAGGGCCGTGGGCAACTTGGCCTCGGGCCAACAACTAGA
>JAPYYT010003941.1:0-11203 GCA_030522565.1 Ceratosolen corneri | reverse complement strand
AAATCATGGAAGCCGGCCAGCACGTGCAGTCCGCGAATCTTGAATATAATGTTGTTTTACTCAGTTTCAGCAAGTACGAGAGATAAGTGCCTACATTGTGGTTCGCATTACGCGAGAATTGTTATTCAAAGTCGCACCACAAATTCAGAGTCGATACTCAAAATGTTGCTGGAACGTCTGAATGATAAATAAGGCGGAAAATATGAGTGTCCTAATCATATCATATTGTAGGTGATTTTCGTTTATTCCTTAAAGATAAGGCGCGCAAGGCATGGCCCAACAAATAAAAATTAGGACCCATGCAGCACTTATAATAAGTAAGCATAAAGCACTCACGGAAATCTAGTGATTGACAAGTAGGAAAATATAATACTTTTCCTGCTCGTTTCTATCCTATCCTGTTGCAAAACGACACTTAAATTCTGTGTAAGAAATAAGGTGCGTGGGAATATACGCGAATGGCACTTATAATTAGTAATAATAAGGAGCTCGCGACATTTTTTACGATATAAACTAAAACGAAACATTTAATTCATAAATAATTTTCCGAGCGATTTGAGTGATATTAAGAGACGTCCGTAACTGTTACGGAATCTCAAACAAATGTATTTTACCACATATAAACACTTCTCTCAAAATGTCATGATAAGCGTAATATAAAAAAAAAATGTTTTTATATGCATGTGTACCCGCGTGGGTGTACACATTAATAAAACATACAGTACTCGATTTCTTTAAAAGAATCTATTTCTAGAACATAAGGTCAAATGATAATAAAATTAATAATTCAAATTATAATAATAATTAATAAATATTATTTAATAAGAATAATTAAAATTAATAAGAATAAATAAAGATGAGACGTCAAATTTATAATAAACTACTTTGTAGACATTAATATTGACGACGAATGTTTTAAGGGCTCGGTAGATCCTAAATTTTCCCTTACGCTTAAATTGTCAAAACCTTCGACACACACGCTAAGATATGCTATTCAATGTCGTTACATCTTACGTGGAAATATCTTACGAATCGAGCCGATATTCCGTAGAATATGGCACATCGAAGTTTCGCGTTCTGATGCCAAGGTGGGGCTGGTATAAAACGAGGATGAAAATCCATCCCCCGACGGATCGACTTTCGCCCACCTCCGACCGCTCCTATTCATCGTGCATAATAAGCCGAGTGATTGCAGCACATACCGGTTTTCTCGCGCCTCTCTTTATCTTTTATCCCCCCCTTCCCCATTCCCCTGCTTCACGCGCGCCGCGCGGAGCTTATGTACAGGAGTTTTAATGAACCGGTTCGAAAGTGTGAGGAGTTATCGATAGAATACCAGCTGTGAATTCAATTCGATATCAGATGAGGAATCGTTTTGCAGTGATCGAATGATTCGTAGTAATTGTTACCTCTACATCGATTTTTTACTTAAACGACTCATGCTTGATACTTTACTATTCATTTATTCAATAGTATTGACAGAGAACCTTTGGCTTCTAAAATATACACCATAATTAATATAAACAAAATATTAATACTTTTGGGCACTTGGCTCATTAGGTACTAGAATATTAGAGAGCGACGATCTTAAAACTTCTTACGTAATTCGAGCTATGTATTTATATTCTAAAGTGAAGTTTGGCTAGATTCTAACTAAATAAGCATAAAACACAAGTGCAGTTTTAAATAAACGAATTCTTTTAAAATAATGTGCCGTTCATATTATTTCAAATTTCCTTAAATTTTGTCATTAAAAAACCAATATATTTATTTATTTCGCCTCGATATATATATATATATATATATATATTTATTTATTTTATTTTGGAAATCAATCAATCTTACAAATTACACACAAATAAATAAATAAATATATATATATATATTTATTTTTATTAAATTAAATTAAATGTAATAAAATGTTTAATGAAAATATACACATTTCTGGAAATTTTTCTAGTAATTTTCATTTAGATATAAATTTTTTCAGCCATGTGTTCTCAATATAATATTTTTTGTATAATATCGTAATTTTTAAATGGTGAAATTTTCCTTAAATCTCTGAGAAGTAAAAATAAATTTAGCTCTTATGTTATAGACATTCAGTACATGAAGACAGCAAAGCTTATAATTATTAATTAGGAGATGTTAAATAAATCATAAATTATGTTACATTCTTGTTACAATAAAACTCGATGAATATATTGAATACAAATGAGGTCACACGAAATTGGTCCCTAGATATATTATTAACATATGAATACGAAAATAAAGTTCTCCACTTAACAGTGATAATAAGTATTATTTCCAGACAATTTAAATAACTGCGCATAAAAAACTGCTCAACGTATAATTTACACGGCGAGCCTCGAAGACATTACCTGTCCGTGCGGTTGAATATTCGAACAAAACTCTCAATTAGCTACGCCATTATAGACATTTTATATAAACTACAAGAAGCTCAACAATCTGCCGGAATTAGATATACAATAACAAAATAAAGCAACCAAGCACCAAGCCAATCCCACAAACACAGAATCTTTAATCACTCACAACTATTTATGTGCGCGACGCTGCGGGGATCTTTCATTTCGGAAAAAGGGACAAGCGCTCGACAGTAGAAACTAAAATCACGCTCAGCTTTAACATCTCCTCGCATCTTCCCACGTCGACTTGGAGTTGCGCGGCCAGTCGCCTAATGCAATGCACTACTCCGCGCCTTTCTTTTCGCGCGCGGGCGTACGGAATTTTCTTTCGGTTGGGTTGAAAGCACCAGCTGATAAAAGCCGCGGCCTTTGAGCTTAGAATTTTCTCAGGGCGCCCTATTGTTTTGCAGGCAGGTTTGCGCCATACCTCGTTACGGACGGCGAAAGATCGCTAGGAGAGCCCGAGGTCGAAGAGTACTGATTGCATATAATTACCCGAGTCCATTTATAAAAAGTGCATTCGATCGTGTGCTTATTTCCCGGACAATCTTACTTATTAGGCATTCCGGCGCACCGGACTTTTATTCACCCAACGAGACAGAGAGATTGAGAGAGAGTTACAGTCCAATATGATAAATTCCTTGATGTTGTTATTATTGATGTCCTTTGATTTTTTTATCTCCCTCTTCAATCGCTTCCTATGCGCACAAGAAATTCACACTAAATATTAAACAATTAAAGCACTTTCTGAATTTTTCAGAGTAGATACTCAGTTTTGGAAAAGTCTAGTTACCTCAGCAATCAGAAGTAGCGTAATAAATTAATGATTTTTATAAATATGAACTGCTTCACTACTTCGTGGTAAACTAATATTTCTTATGTAAACGTATCGAAAGAATTGCCATTTGTTCTGTGGATAATACTAAATGACCTTGTATCGTCTTGGTCGGATAAATGAAAAGTTGTTTTAATAATACATAATTTTATCGACATTCTGCAAATAATAATCCGAAGTCAAAGACTTATTGCATGAAATTTCATTGCTTAAGCAAGCAAGGGTACCGAGATATATTTATTGTTTTCAAATCGACTCTATTACAACAAAAATAACGGACAGATTTGTAAATGTAAAAATAACTCCTACCAAGCGTCAATCAAATTGGCAAAATTTTTGCTTAGAAATTATAAAGTGATGACTCTGTGCTACTTATATCGAAAAAGAAAATCACGAACTTCCCCAGCGTTGCGGAAATGGCATTAGTGATCGTATACGAAGTCAAGTGAGAGAAAGAGTGCGAGTGGCCGAGTGAGGAGGAAGGGGAAATGACGGGGAGCGGGAGTAAGTGAAAGAGAGAGAGCGAGAATATATATAAGGAAGCAAGGCATAGTCAAAGGCGACGAGTGGGAGAGAGGTTAGAAAGAGGCGGTAGTAGAGTCTGGTGGTGGGGTTCGAGACAGCTACAGCTCCTCTAGCTACTTGCGCTCCTGGTAGATCTATCGATCGCGGTAGATCATCGATCGTCAGTATATCGATGATCTAGCGAGAGCGAAAGATCGGCCTCAGCCACAGACGATCGTAGAAGACTCTCTTTGACCTCTTTGCATTTGCTACCTCGTATCGTTTTATCTACTAATAATCGCCAAGTTTTTTACAATCTTCTAGACGTTTGTATTAAAGTTGCACTTGGAGTATGCTAAATGCTAGGATACGGTGATGAGCGATGATTTTATTTACCTGATAAGTCAAAATACCTGTTGGCCATGAACAGATTGATGAATTATTTGAAAATCAGTCGTGTCTATGAGAATTTGCGCATTATTAAAAAAAGAAGAGAATTTTTTGTAAAAAGAAAGAAAATATTTTGTTTGCACGAAACAACGTTTACTGAAATTTTTAATTTTAAATTGATCACTTTTAATTAATCATAAATATTTAGATTACATTACTTTAAATAATACTTAATTAACTTGAACTCTTACAGAATTATTGAATTATTTACTGCTTTACATTTATCTTTATACGGAGAATATGAATACTAAGTTTCACAAATGCTGAATCCTATACTCTGAGAATTAGGACGCGTTTTCATATCTATTTCTGTACAGCGTACAAGCAACCTTTATAAAGTATTAAATATCTCAGCATCGTTAAAAAAATATGTTCATTCGTTTATACGCAAAGAAATATACTTTAAATTTCTGTGACTATATGTTAAAAACATATTAACAAAATGGTAATTAAAGAATATTATTGTCAGTTACTCAAATCATTGTTAGATGAATAAAATTAGTGCTAAATTATGTACGTCAACACTGTATGAAAATATTATTTTATATTTAAAAGATACATTTTTGAAGATCAACCGTAAGATTTGTTATGAAATGTAATGTTCTTTAATATCAGTGAATATAAGAAGTGAAGGCAGTGCAAATTTGAGCACTGTTATCTCATATTGTCTCATATTTAATAAATATCCCAATTTATGGATAAATAAGCTATTCTAATCCCATTTTATGGATAAATAAGCTATTATATTTGAATCACAATCCGGGTAATTTTAATAATGATTTTAGTTGTAATACGAATAAAGTAAGTTACATCTCTATGCATATAAGTTATTTTTTATTATAACTTTTGTGCTTTATTATGAGAGTAAATGTGTATTACTTATTATGAGTGTATATTGTTCCATTGTGAATTCAGAGGATGTATTTTTCATTCTCTTTATCGTTTTTTGTATCAATTCCCACATTAGCGTTTCTTTTATTATGTGTATAAATACACATTTCAAGACACACATTTATATGTAAAGGACATTAAAGAAAAATTACTGACTAATAACTTACATATATTGTTATGTTGTTATGGCTTTATAAAATTATAAATCTCTTTCACAACGAGGATTAAGTAGTAAACCTAATAGTATATGAATAAACAATTATAAGAAATATTTATTCGACCGCATTACTAGTAAATTAAGTGCTTTCATATGAAAATTAAACTTTTCAAAGATATAGATTCATTACACAATAAATTTTTAATTTTTCAAAATTTTTTATTTGAATTTTCGATAAAAGAAATAGTATTATTTATCTTCGTTTCTAATATGTGAGCACATCCGTAAGAACTGTCATTATTAATTTACTCCATATTTAATATGAATTTGTAATAATTATAATATTGTCTAATTGAATCTAAGTTTATAAGTATTTAAGTATTTTATTATTTTGTACCATTTCTTTATTTTTTACTGAATCAAATTCACAATTTTTTTGAAATAATATTTGCAAGATATTCATAAATACAACAAACACGTATTTTAGCCTTTGGAGGTGGCGATGAAGAATGGAAATTGGAGTACTTGAGGAAGTCGTAAAACATAAAATATGAAATAGTAAATTATATTAGTAGAAATTCAATTTTTAATATTTCTAAATAACGAATTTGAAGTAAATGATATACATGGCATTTTCTTTGCATTAATAATTTAATAAATTTAGTATTAATTTGAAGTTAATTTTTAATCAAACTGTTCAAGAACAAAATAAGAGAGTTCATTAAATCTTTAATAAATTTAATAAATTTGATCGCAACGAATAAACAATTGATTATATGGCTATCCTGTTAAACATTCTGCAAAAAGAATCATATAAAAGCTTTATTTCATGAACAAACATTACTATTATTAAATATATTCAGAAATTTCTATACGCAATTTAATATTTATAAAGTAAAATTAAAATTCAGATTCCATTATTTGCCTTTTAATCACTACATTTAAGAACACTAAAATTTCTCAAGCAAATAACATCTTTATGTTAAAACTAAAGATAATACATCTATCTATTATAAGCAATGTCACCATAAATAAATCATTGCCAATTAAGGCAACTCTAACACAAACTGTAATACTTCCTATTATATTTTGAATCTAATTAAATAATAAATCCTTTAATATTTAAACATAGGCAAAACCTTCAATAACTCCGAGAATAAACGAAGTAAAGCTGAGCATTGCAATCCTGTCGAAATTCCGAATTCCCAAGCTATTGTTAGCAGCATTATCCCTACGATTGAGTTCAGACCATTTTTTATTTGAAAATACAGTTACGAATTTGCCCGGCCGTTCAAGCGAAGTGCGTCCCTCTTTTCCGAGCCATTGTGATCTATACTTTCCCTCCAATGACCTCTTCGGGAAATTTTATCAAGATATGGAACTACAGAGAAAAAAACGCAGCACGTGAACGCCATTCGCTTTTTTACGGCCACTACGTGCAGACCTTCTTCAGCTTCAGGTTTATGCTCACCTTGCGACTCCTTGAAAAATTACCTTTTTCAAGATCGCAAAGCAGCAGACACGTGACTGAAGATTGGAGAACTTTTACTAAATGAGAACGTACGATGTCCGTACGTACACGGTTAAGAATTATTAATAAGTAATTGCTGAGCGTTGTTGAAATATTGAGGAAAATTTTCGTTTTTCGACTTTGTGAAAATGCTTTGCAAGAATCTTATTCAATAAGTATACATTAAATAATGCGAAACTGTTGAAATATATTTTAATGATTTACAATATTTTAAAATCTATTCTTCAATTATTTATATAATAAATTGTTATATTTTTATTTTTTAATAAGAAGCCATTGACTTGTTAAGGGCTCTTTATATATTTAAAAAGTTACCTAATTTTAAATGTCCACCTATGACACTGATTCATATCTTTTGATAATGTTAATTTTCTCAAAAAAGAAAGTACTCGTTTTATAAGTTTGAATATATTATTCAAGCATCACATCAAGAATTCTTAATTTTTCTCTTATAAATTACAGAACATTGTTACACTTTACTTTTAAACATTATTGACTTATACGTTAAAAAATAAGACACTAGTGTATTTATTTGTATAAATCAATAAATTATCAGTAAAAGTTTGAAGAATCAGTTTGCTTTGCTTATACTAAAATTTACGATAAATTATGATCGTCTAACTCAAGGTTTACATGGTATCACGACATTTACTTTTTTACACACATTAGATTCAACAGGCTCATAAATTATCCGTCCTCATTATAAAGTAGCAAATTTTTTAATTATATTCACATAAATGCTTAATGAAAAAGACATATATACATATAACCATAGCGGTTAAACTAGTGCGACTATTATTGATGTAAAACTAAATAAAATAAGAACGATCATACACGGCATATTGTCGTCACTTCTTCTTTCTCTCGTATTTTTAACGATTTCAAATTTAAATTGTTTACTCTATAAGGGAATTGCGCTAGGAGATTATAAAAATAAAGTCCCCATCAAATGCATACATATCTGCGGTTTGTATTTAAATAAAAAAAATGTTTAAAATGCAAAATTTTTCGTATCAAACATATACAAATTTTTCACTCATCCTACTTTTACTTCACAAGTTAAAACAAAATGTTACTTATTTTGAAAAATTCTTATTAGTTAAGACCCCTTTAAAGAAATAGATTTAAGTTATTTTTAAAATAATAATGATGACCTCCATTATGCAATCTTTCACAATTCTAACTTGTAAAACATGCATCTTAGTACATCTAATATATTTCTATTTGTATGTACTCGACGCGACGAACACAATAATAGCAACAATCTGGATGCAGCTCGCGTGTTTTTAATTTTTTTTATTGGCACATATATGTACATATTACACATATCAACGTCGTGACATCTAATTCATGGCTCATGAGTACAGACAGTTTCTCAGAAATCATGAATGTACGAAATGCTATACAAGATGCATGTATATATATATATATATATATATATTTACTTTGAATTCGTGGAATAAATTATGTGGGTCAAAGGGTAACTTAATCTTACGTCTTATGTCGACATTTCGACATTTTATTTTTTATGAAGATATTTTTAATTATACACAAATTTTTCTTCTTTATGTGAGTAACCATCTTAATGTAAATAAAAGAATACGTACACTAAGTTTTGAAAATATTTTTAAACTTACATTTAATAGCTTTAATAACTTAAAAATTATTTATAGATTTTCACTGAACAATATTTTTATTTTTTTGTTGCATATTACGTTAAGATTATAATAAATACATTAGTCTGATGTACTTTAGAAATTGTTAAAATTGCTTGCCAAAATTCACCAGTAACATTGCCATAACTTTGAATTCCCTTATTATATGAATTATAATTTCTTATAAAATTTATACAACGAGTATGCATAATTGAAAGTTTTTTGTTGCAGTAGTTTACAGTATAAAGAAATAAATGTGATGTAAAATAATTTTATAATAATTTTATAAAATAATTAAATAATTTTTAAATAAAATAAATAGTAAAATAATAAGAAATAAATAAAAATAATAATAATAAAACATAAACATAAATGAAAACATCAATAGTAAAATAATAATAAAAAAAAGTAGCATAAGTACATTAAAAAAAAATTTTTTATATTATATATAATTTTATTTCCATTTCAAATTCAATTTAAGAGTTATTTTGTTCGGAAAATTTTATATTTAAATAAAAAATTCATTTATAACTTTTGTATATTATAAATAAATAGTCAATGACCATGACATATTTTGCAATGATTTACATTAATGGTATAGGGAATAAAATTAGCTTTTTGATTTTTAAATCAGTTTAAGTGATTTGCTTATATGTATATATATATATACATACGAATAAGAGATTAATACACATTTTTTTAATGTTCTCGGAATATTTTGTAAATTTTTATTTTCATTAAATCAAGAATGAGTAAAATATAATGACTCTTGTATACGATTGCAGTAATTGATTTATTATCTGGCTCATTCGCCATTATTACGAGTAATCCATGCAATCTTCTGACTCATTTCTTCAACAAAAATTAAGACAAATCTCTTTCTCCATCTTGTAATCCCTTCCCGAAGTAATACATCTCCGTATAATTCTACTCGCCGAAAAACAAGTTATTTAAAAGTCGTGTTATCACTCCTTAACTGCCAACTGCTTTCTTGCTACTACGTGCGTGTATCCGTTGAAATATCAATTGTACTGTGAGAGTAGTACATTCCTCTCAAATAAGTGACAGCGCCTCCATTTGAAATCGCAGGGTACGTAAGGGCGTCGCGATGTCGCGACTTGATTGGCAAGGAGCCAGAGAAGGTAGGCAAGTGCCTCCAGGGTTACCGAAAATACGCCCGACAGACGTTTCCTTATCAACGCGGCACAACGCGGCACAGGAAGGCAAGTAATTGCCAAAAAGTTGTGACGGTTCTTCACCTTTAGTCGACTTGCTTTATAAAAACGATGACTAAAGCAAAGCACCCAGTCATTGGCTGTTTATTACTTTGGGATTGAGATTGTAAAATAATTATTGTGGTTTAAATTATAATTAACAATGGAGTTCATGCATTCCATATGTTAATTATCGTAAATGATAGTTTTTTAAACAAATTAATTTTATTTATCACTAACAATTTGAAGATCATTGTGTTTTAACATTTTCTATTATATCGCAATATTATGTATAATTTATATATTTTATTAATTTATATATTTATATACATAAACATTAAAGTCGAAGAGATTGGATAGCGAGCGATTAATCGATGCTGTAAGGTTTTGCACGTGAATGTAAAACATAATTATTAATTAATCGTGAAATACTCGATGTGTCAGGCTTAACGAAGCGCTATCATAAATATAATATTTCGTACGCCCATATATGTATTTATATTTGCCCATATCGGAAAATAAAAAGTATATCCATGAAATGTCATTTCATTGTTTGTAATTCACGAATTATAATTATAATTATATTGTACTTGATTATTATGCAACCACGGCGTTTGTATCTGTAATTATTGCCTATAATAAATTGTATATATTGCTCTCGACTATTAATTTAAAAGTACCACCACATTATAAAAACCGAATGAAATTTATATCTGGACCGAATGAGTTTTCATAAATACAGAATACGATTCAAGTATAGTAGCAAATAAAGTAATTATATGGATTATACTGCAGAGTATGCATTGTTATAGGATTTTGTATACAAAACAAGAAACTTTAAATGCTTATATTACGAAATACACATCCACAAATACACTTGCCTTCGGGTATTATTAAGTATCAACTTTTACAAATTAAAATATTGTAATTTATTTGTCCAAAGTAAATGAAATATAAAATCATAACATCGAGAAAATGTAAAAAGCTTTCATGAAAGTGAGTTGATAACCGAAGTAACCTTCGCTCGGATTGTATTTTGCGTTTACAAAAGTTTTTGGTGAAATCATTTCCGGGACAAGATTTAAAAATGAATCATGCAGCTTTTATACAGATGATAATGCACAAGAAAAAACAATAATCCGATATACAACGACACTTGCGCGAATAAAGCTGTCGAAAAGGAGATTTAATAATCGTATGTGTGCAGAGCTTGTAAAATGTTGAAAAGGGTGCAAGTTTTTAAAATTGATTGGGTCATTAGTATGAATGACACAGTGAATAAAAAGAGTTTTACTATCCGTAATAGCCTTTGTATGCGTCTTTAGTGGTAATGTCTTCAACAATCCTTTCAAATAATAATAAGATAATTTATACTCGAGATCTTAAGCAAAATGCATTTTTTAAAATTTCAAATTCTCTTGTAAAGGTAATAAAACCTGAAATTAGTGAGACACTGTGTATAAACAGAGTATTAATAAACTGTAAATTTATGTTTTAAAAATTCGTTTTAAGCATTATATTATATTTATTTACTTATGAT